>PVHP010006633.1:0-26068 GCA_004024765.1 Zapus hudsonius
TCCTCTGGAGCTAGGCATGGCATTTAACCAGGTAGGATTAATAAACACACTGAAAATTAATCAGATTTCATAGCACTTGCAGTCCTGGGGAGGAATTACCCCTCATTCAGAGAAGGGAGCACCAAGAAGAGCCTCCATCTGGTCTTCAGGAAAGAGAGAAGACCAAAGGAAGAAGAGGAACATCACGGAGATGCTGTGTGCAGCTCTGTCTCCAGATGTTCATGTCAGTCTCCACATGTTGGGATGGTGTTTTCTCAGCCCCAACAAGAATGAGAGAAAGATGTTCTCTTTGAGGTCTACATTTGATTGGGTAGCCAGAGAGATAACTGGGAATTATTACCCTTTATATTTCTTAAGCAATAGAAACTGCTTTCCTAAATAACAGCATCACCTTTGCTTAGCATTAGGTATTTCATTTTTCACATAAATAGTTCATACATGGACATAAGTACAAAAATCATACAGTAGCTGCAATGATGCCAGTAACCACACACATCACAGTTTTGAGAATTTACAGGGTGAAACATTATGTAAGCATTTAAAATAATTTAAATTCCGACCAACTCCATGTATAATTGTTTAAAACAAAAAAAAGTCTTGTCGATTTTGAGGTTTTATGTAGATATAATAGAAGTTTGAAGCAGAGAAAAGAAGCCCACAGATTATATGGCACAATATTCCTTTTCAAGAAAAATAAAATTTTAAATAGCTTAGCAACAGTAACTAGGCAACACATTAAAGAGTAAGTTGATTGTGTGGACAGGGACTTGTTCATTGTGAAGAATACTATCATTTAGGGTTGGTGTATTGTATCTGTTTTGATGGAACATTGCTCCTTTGTTGATCTGGTACCTACTTTACCTAAAGGTCCATGCCTCATCCTCCAGGTTACTGAAAGAGAAAAGGATTCTACTAGAATAAAATGTCATTTTCAAAGATGTTTTAAAATACCCATGTTTCTCTAGGGAAAAACATCTTAAAAATAGAAATCTTCATGTTTTTTAAGTTGGCTAAGTTCTCTTGTCTTACATAATTAAAATTAAAATGATGTATCATTCTTCAATTTGTGTATTAATAGTCTGAAATTAGTTGAATATGTGATTATCAGTTTAAAAAATACAGTATGAAAATTATTCTAGAAATCCTCTGAGCTAGCTTCTTTTTATTTTAAGAGGAGAAATTTCATTAGAGTGATTGTGCTTGAAACAAATTTGATCTATGTTGTCAAGCAGGCTGGATCACATTCATTATATACATTGTTCATTTTAAAAGCTACTATAATCCATGTGTGTGTGTGTGTGTATATATGTTCCTTAACATGTGTATCATATGCATACTGGTGCATGTGCCCTTATGTGCACTGGAGGCCAGAGGATGTCTTCCTCCACTGCTCTCCACCTGATTTGCTGAGGCAGGGTCTCCGCCTAGAACCCAGAGCTTGCTGATTCAGCTAGTGCGCCTTGACAGCTTGTCCTGGGAATTCCCAGTCTCCACCTCTGAGCTTTAGGATTGCAGGTGGGCTCAGTGTTCACCCAGCGTTTATGAGGGTGCTGGGGATCTGAATTCTACTCTTCATACTTGCAGGGTAAGCACCTCAGCCACTTCCCTAACCCTAAAAATCTTTATTAATAATGTTAAAATTTATAAAATTTTAACATCTTTAATAACAGCACTCAGGAGGTCAAGGTAGGAGGATCGATGGAAGTTCGAGGCCACCCTGAGACTCTATAGTGAATTCCACCCACGTCAGCCTGGGCTAGAGCAAGACACTACCTTGAAAAGAATATTTTCAAATAACTCAAAAAGCTATGCACTCTATATATTTAGTCTTCTTTCATGGGATACTTTTTTAAACATATGAAGTTGGTCGAATAAATCATATCATCTCCATTTTATGTGTGTAGAAACCAAATGAAGAGTTGAGTGAGTTGCCTAAGACTGATCACCTAATGAGAATGTCAGTGAGAGACAGAACTGGAGGGTAAGACTTGAGGTCGGGTCTCACTCTAGCAAGGCTGACCTGCAATTCACTATGTAGTCTCAGGGTGGCCTTGAACTCATAAGGATTCTTCTACCTCTACTTCTGGAGTGCTGGGATTAACGCCTGGCCTGATTTGGAACAGCTTGATGAGTTTCTGTGACAAGTTTGGGGGCAGAATTTAGAGAGAAGAGGGACTGCATAAAATGAAGACAAAAGCCAGCAAGAGCTCTTGGGACGATTCAGGAGGGCGGCTGAGAGAGGGGCCGGGACAGAGAGGGACAAGGAAGGCCCTGAGAGCCAGAAGGAAGCTGCTGTCAGAGCAGGCTTCCCACACGCTTGGTGTGATTGCCTTTCTTGTGAAACTTGAATGTTCCAGACTCCTGATTTCGTTGAATCCTCTTTGATCTGTTCAATAATCAGTCAAAAATATGCTATTATAAATACCACACCATCCCTTGGTGCTGGGGACAAAATGACAAATGAGCTCTACTCTTTGCTCTGATGGAGGTTATAATTGTTAAACCAAAGCTTTCTAGACCAAGGGTCCTCTGAAATAAAGGGCTTATCCACCCATTACCAATATCAGAAAGAAAGGGATATGGTGGCAAAGGATTGTAGCTTCCAGCAGCAGGCTGGATGGCAGCTGGATGTATGTCCTCTGGAACTAAGAGTCATAAGCCTTGGAGAAGGAGAGTATACATTGTTCACCTTGACCTACACAGGTTCAACGTCTTTCTCTATGTTGGCATCTTGAGGTAGATTCTTTCTACATGGAGTAAAATCATTAGCTACGCAGCAGGTATCTCTGCACTGATGGGGAAATCCATTAGAATAACAAAAATATGAGATTCACACTATGCCATCTGTAAACATTTTGTCAAATGGTTGTGGTATTGGGGAATACATAACATTCCACTTGACAGTAGAGAAAACGTTGAGATAGGAGACAGTCCATGAGGACTACTCATTGCTTCAGGATTTGTTAGAGTTAATTCTCTAGAAGTTGTAGATAGGAGCCTGACAGTCTGACCCAGGGATCCGGTGATGTGGTAAAGTAAGGTTTTAACATAGTTCATGAATGTGGAACACTATGATTTCAACCATAGCAGTTAACTATTTAATTTCCCTTACCATTTACCCCCTCCACCTTCCAGGCTTTAGGATTAAATTAAGGATATCAGAATTTTTCTTTCATCATATCCACTATGGGGGCAACAAACTACAGCCCACCCTTAAAATAAAATTTGTTGTACTGTTTTATTATTATTATTATTATTTATTTTTATTATTTGAGACAGGGTCTCCCTATAGCCAAGCTGACTTGACCTCACTCTGTAGCCCAGGTATCTTCCTTCCTTGGCCTCCAGAATGCTAGATTATAGGAGTGAACCACCACACCTGGCAAGAATGATTATTAGTTTATTATTTTGGTTTTTCGAGGTAGAGTCTCACTCTAGCCCAGGCTGACCTGGAATTCACTATGTAGACTCAGGGTGATCTCAAATTCATGGTGATCCTCCTATCTCTGCCTCCCAAATGCTAGGGATTAAAGGTACATGCCAACATGTGTGGCTAAGAATGATTCTTAAGTAGCTGAAAAAAAATGAATAAGGTCTGGGGAGATGCTGGCTCAACATTTAAAGGCACTTATGCAAAGCCTGCTGGGTTTCACTTCCCCAGGACCCGTGTAAAACCGGATGTACAAAGTGGTGCATGGATTTGGAGTTCATTTGCAAAGGCAAGAGTCCCTGGTGCACTAAAGAGCCCCCCCTTCCTCTCTGGTAGTAAGCTTCTTGGAAAATATTCAACACTCTAATACAGAAATTGCTTGCTGATCTGGGATAATCCAGTTTGTGGACCTGTCTTGTCTGACCTGTTCTCATTTTTATTGTTTTAGTTGAACAGATAATTTTTCAGTTTCTCTTAACAAACTCACTTCAGCAAACACGGCACCTGCATGTTTGCATGGGCACAGTCACTCCACCTCTTACATGGCCCCAGAATTTCCCTCAGATGGCACCTTTGCTCTCTTGCTGGCCACAAGCACGATCATTCCCTATTGTCTCCCTAAAACTGAGACGAATTCCAGTTGCACTTGATCTGTCTCTTAGAGGAGATGCTTTCTTCTAAGTGCCCACAGAGCCTATGGTGAATATGGGAAGATGAAGCTTGATTTGGGCATAATGCAAGAGATCTTCTTTCTTTGACAAAGTGAAGACTATTCCTTTATGTGTAACATGCGCATAAAAGATGAAAAGAACCACAATTTGAAAGGTCATTATAAAATAAACCTTCGTAAGATCTCTGACTGGTATATGGAGAAAAGGAGGGTGATGAATTTTATCTTAAATAAAAGGAATGAACTTGCAGGCAATTATTTTTGAATATGAATGAAGGAGGTTATATATTAAGTGGGAAAAAATAACCAGACATCAAAAGCTTTTACAAATGGCAGGTTTATAAAAGAGCAAGGTAGATTGCAAGAGAAATTATGTGTCCTACATTGAGACAAGCATTAGGAAATGTAAATTTAACTGGAAGTGATGTTGACCAGTCTAGTGAAATTGTGTCTGAGCTCTTACCGAAAAGGTTTTTAAAAATAGCTAAATTTGTTGCAGCATTTCTATGACAGGTGATGGCAATATGGACTTAAATAATACCACCTCATTATCTATAGTTAATTGGTGATATTGACAAGAGCTCTAGTGTATCAGAAGATGAGAAGCCCTGGTTGGAACTCAGTAAATGACTAAAAGACTATTCTGCAGGGAGCTGGAGATATAACTCAGTTGGTAGAGTTCTTACCAACAGAGTTCAAAAACTTGGGTTTGATCCTAGATACCATATAAAAAATTTAGCGTGATGACACCCACCAGTAATCCCAGAAGTGGGGAAAATAGAACCACTCTTTTCAACATGCACAAAGATCAACTCCACATGGATCAGAGACATCAACATAAGACCTGTGACCCTGAATACCTTGGAAGAAAAAATAGGAGGAACTCTACATGACATAGCAGTAGGGAAAAACTTCCTGAGCAAATCTCCAGTAGTCCAGGAATTGCAACAATCACTTAACCAATGGGACCTCGTCAGGCTCAAAAGCATCTGTACAGACAAACATACCATACTCAGAGCCAATAGACCCCCATCAAACTTGGAGATGATTTTTGCCAGCTATAACTCAGACAGAGACCTAATTTCCAGAACTTACAGAGAACTCAAAAAAAAATAATAAAAACTCAAACTTCCCTCTCACAAAATGGGGCACTGATCTCAACAGAGAATTCACAGAGGTGGAAACACAAATGGCCTTTACTCACTTAAGAAAGTGCTCAGCATCCTTAAGCATCAGGGAAATGCAAATCAAAACTAGAATGAGATTCTACCTTACTCCAGACAGAATGGCAATCATAAAGAAAACCAACAACAATCATTGCTGGTGAGGATGCGGGGGAAAAAGGAACCCTCATTCACTGCTGTTGGGATTGCAAACTCGTTCAACTGCTTTGAAAAACACTGTGGAGACTCTTGAACAGAATGGACATAGAACTACCAATGGACCCAGCTATCCCTCTACTAGGCATCTATCCACAAGATGTCACATCTCGACGCAGAAACATTTGTACAACTATATTTATAGCAGCTCAATCATAATAGTCAAGAACTGGAATCAACCCAAATGCCCATCCATGGAGGAATGGATAACAAAACTGTGGTACATTTACAAGATGGAATTTTACTCAGCTGAAAGGGAAAATGACATATTGAAATTTAGAGAAAAATGGTCTGACTTGGAGGAGATCTTACTAAGTGAACTCTCAAAAGAACAGAGAGTCAAGCACTGACTATTCTCCCTCATACACGGTTCCTAACCAGGTTAACAGTAAACTCTACACAGACCAGTCGAGAGAAGTGAGATTTTGTGAAAGAGGGGTAAGGGATGGGGGGGGGGATGACTTAAACATGAAGCTAAACCAAAAATGATTCAAAATTATAAAATCCTCACTTGCTTACTGTAACCTATTGAGCAAATAGTGGGCATTGTCTGGCAAGAGGGGCCATAAATAGGAGAGAGAGTCTAAGCCCATGAAAAATCAATCAGTCCTGCAACTCCTGACCCCAGTCACTGGCTCCTTCCCTCACTGAGCTGTTAACCAAAGTGACCCATGAGGTCCCAAAAACAAAACAGAATTCTGTCAAAGTTCTTGAATGCCCACCCCAGGCCTGAGGTGAGATCCTGTTGCTAAAGAAACCACAGAAAGTCATCTATCAGTACCGAGAGACCCTGTGAGGTCCAGAATGTTAACCAGCACCTAGATGGTAGTTAGTGCAATGCTGGAAGGTACTGCATAAGCTGCCAGGGGAAACTGGTCAATGACAACTGGAGTAAACAGAGACCACTGATATGAAACACAGTCTGCCACCGTGAGTAGGCTGAACACCCTTCCTACTGGGAGAGAACAGTGAACCAAGACATGAACACTTGCGCAATAGAGGAGCCAAAGCCTGGGGGTCAACAGTTTTTAATTTGGCCAAGTAATCCACTCAGTGGAATTGGGTACTCAGGGCGAGCAGAGATATCAAGAGAAAAGAGACAGAGAGAATGGACACACTGGCCTCCAGCCACCGCAAATGAACTCCAGATGCATGTGCCACTTTGTATCTGGCTTTACCTGGGAACTGGAGAACTGAACACGAGCCATTAGGCTTTGCAGGCAAATACCTTAACTGCTGAGCCATCTCTCCAGCCTCAAAGTGATGTTTTTTAACTGCAAAGAATAAGTAACTTCAAGCTAAATAAAGTACTCTGGGGCTGGAATGCCAGAATGGATCGTATATCCCTAGATAACCACTGATATAAAGACAGTCAGTACATAAGTATAGCATCAGAGTTTGGAAATTCCAAATCTCCAAATGACTGCTCACAGCTGAAGGAATTGCAGCTTGGGTTTGTGGTCTGATAGTGATCTCTCTCTCTCTTTCTCCATATAAAAACATAATATCTATGTTATGTTTTTCAAGGTAGAGTCTCACTCTAGCCCAGGCTGACCTGGAATTCACTATGTAGTCTCAGGGTGGCCTTGAAGTCATTGTGATCCTCCTATCTATGCCTCCCTAGTGTTGGAATTAAAGGTGTGTGCTACCCTGCCTGGCTCATTAATCTCTATTTTCTCCATTTATTTTATTTTTAAATTTCAAATATTTCTAGTGCTGTGTATGGCTGTTGTATATGCACTGCTATGTGCTTATATCATTCTTCAGGAAATACATCTTGGGTTTTTTTCTGCTAGTTAGCTAGACTGGCATCTAGTGTGATGTGCTCACATACTAGAGTGGATTGCTCCTGTAGCCATTTGAATGAATGACCTTGGATCTGACCTAAGCTTTGGTGTGATGCTCTACCCTCACATGGTGATTTGAGATTACATGAAAGAGTAGACTATATGCTATTTATAAACAATGCAAATATCGTGGGTCTGTCAGAATGTCTCCAACACTGTCGGATGGGGTGGGGTTGTGTACCTAAGTGGCCCTAAGGGTGTTGTCACTGTGAAGGTAGATGCATCATCGTGTTCTATATTGATAAAAAGGGCCATTGCATTAGATGCTAAACTAACCAAGTGTTGTAGTCAGCCACATGCCGCTGGGATGAATCTTCAAACCAGGCACAAGTGGGGAGAGGAAAGTATTTATTACTAGCTACAGATTGAGGGGAAGTTCTGTAACAGTGAAAGAGGCTGGCCCTCTTTCACAGGTTCAAGAAGAGAAAAAAAACATCACCTACACCACACACACAGAACAACAAACAGGCAGGAGGGGGCCAAAGAGAATTTATTCTCCTTTATATAGGCTTAGGGTGGGGGTCTTACAACCCTATCCCAGACTTAATGGTTTCCTGAGTCTCTGGAACTTCCTTCCTGCATGACCCACACAGGAAAGGATGTTTACTTCTTGCTTCTTTGAGCTTCTTTACATCCTGCCCCTACTGAGAGGCTGCCTTCCTGTAAACATCCTCAGAAACCTACCCAAAATAATTAAAAAGATCAAGTTGACAACAAAACCTAACCATCACACCAAGTGACTGGCTCGCTATTGATTTGGCTGAGGGAGACATTGAAATTACCAGGCTCCAGACTATATATTTTTCTTCACACACTTACATCCTTACTTTGTGGTTCACACAGCAACCCCTTGTCAGTTTGGGTAACTGAATCAGCTTCTAAGGCCTTTACACCCTTGGACATACTGACAAAGTATTGTGACCAGTCCCTGCTGCCAGTTTATTTTATAACTCAGTGTTACCATAACCATTATTGTTCAACTGAATTTATATGAGTGTATGAACAGGCTGGTGAGAGGCTCCCTTAGCAAAATAAGTTAGAAATAAATTTATAACTTTCCTCTGTACAAAAAGTACATGAATTTAGGCTGTGTGTGGTGGTGCACACCTTTAATCCCAGCACTTGGGAGGCAGAGCTAAGAGAATCACCATGAATTCAAGGCCACCCTGAGACTACATAGTGAATTCCATGTCAGCCTGGAGTAGAGTGAGACCTTACCTCAAAAAAAAAAAAAAAAAAAAGAAAAGAAAAAAGAAAAAAAAATACATGAATTTAGTGATGGATACTTTTGGAGAAATTTGAGGAATACTAAAAAATTTTTCTGGTACAGAAAAAAATGTTCCTATGGATTTTATTTATTTATATCTTATCCAGCGGCCTTTACAGATTGAAATTTTTGTCCTATAGTCTAATTGAATATGAGTTTACATGAACAGAAGTTATCTCATAGAACATCTGAGCCCACTTCCCCCTCAACTGTGGCCTGAGACTAAGTGTTATGTAAGGCAGAGAGAGGTGGCCAATGGCCTGATTGGCTGAGCTACAATAAATTAATTAATATGGGTTTACATTCTTCTCAGAGGAAGCAGACATTGTCTGACATGCAGGCATTAATGTGAGTTATGAAACAAAGTGTTTTAATGATATATCATGCCACATAAGACTTTATAACTTGTACCAATTCTGTCGATACTGAAGTCAATAAAAGTTGAGTGACTGTGAAATAAGATTCTAAACAATTAATCTCAAAGCTAAACTAGTATGAAGAGTAAATGGAAATTATAGATAGATGTAAGCTTATTATATTAGTTCCATTTTTCTAGTTTGCCTATTTAAAATAATTGAGCTTTTTTTAAACAAAGCCTATCATGATTATATTTTAAAATGCTTGAATCTGTCTTCTAAAAACAACTTTAAATCTGCTTGATCAGCTTTTTCTAAATGTTTAATTAAGAATATTCTAAGAACTAACACTGGAAATTGTTAGAATAAAATAGAACAACATCTAACCAAAACATGAAAGGGACAGAAAATCAGACAGCCCTGCTTTTAAAAATCTTTACTATGGGATTTTATGGGCTTCATAAAAACCACAAAGCATTTTCTGGAGACCATCTTGAAGGTCATGTAGTCTAACTTCCTACTAGATATATAAATCTCTGTTACGTCACCTCGAATAATTATGTAGCCTCACCTTGTACCTTGCTGGTGACATTGGATTTATTGTCATTCTACTCAGTTCATAAATTTTATCTTCCACCTGGTTTTAAGTTCTTTATGGGTATGCCATACAACTTCCAGGAGATAGTAGTCTCCTTGAGGGGAGAATCTGTGCTTCATTCCTACAATCTTATTTATCTGTAATCATAGTCTAAAATACAGTTGTGATAGTTTCATCCAGGTGTCTCCCATAAAGGAATGGGTTCTGAATGCTCAATCCCCAGCTGATGGCAATTTTGGAATTGGAACCTTGTTGGAGGTGTGTTGTTAGGGGTGGGTTGAGGGGGTTACAGCCAGCTTCCCCTTACCAACCAGCTTTTGGCACTCTCTCCTATTGCTGTTGTCCAGGAGGTGATGTCCACTCCTGTGCTCATGCCATCATTTCCCTTGCCATCATAGAGTTTCCCCTCAAGTCCATAAGCCAAAATAAACCCATTCCTCTCTTCAGCTTCTTTTTGGCTGGGTTCTATTCTAAGCAGCAACCAGAAGGTTGACTACAACAACATCATTGAAGTAATTGATGATTTCTAATTTGGGAACATTCTGTTTCTTAGAATATTCACTCTTCTGTTTGTATGTGGATTTCTTTGGTACTTTGAGATAGGTTCTCAGTAAATTAACCAGGTTATCCTGGATCTTTTTGTATAGCCCAGTTTAGCCTTGACCTGTCTCAGCTTGTGAAATACTAGGACTGCAGTCATGTACCACCACCCCTGGTTTATGAGCTTCATTCTTTTTTAAACTATTATTTGTTTATTGTGTGTGTGTGTGTGTGTGTGAGAGAGAGAGAGAGAGAGAGAGAGAGAGAGAGAGAGAGAGTGTGGGGTACAGAAAGCATAGACACATGGACACACCAGGGCCTCTTGCTGCTGTAAATGAACTTCAGCCATGTGTATCTTGTTGTGCTTCTGCTTTATGTACTGGGGAATCAAATCTAAGCTGGCAGGCTTTGCAAGCAAGTGCCTTTAACAGCTAAACCATCTCTCCAACCCAAGCTTTATTCTTAAATTTAGCCCTTTAATTCATTTATTTTCTTTCCTATTTTGTTTTGTCTTGTCTTGTTTTTAGGCCTCGTTAAAACGTTGAACTCCTGATCATCCTGCCTCCAAGAGGGATTACAGGTGGGTTTTTTTTTTTTAACTTTCCCTAAACTGGTCCCCATTTAAGAGTTTCCCAGCAGCAGCCAAGGGCCTCATCCTTTTAAGAGTGGCTGAAAGGTAGAAGGCTCCTCCTTGGTTTTCCTTATCCTTTCACACAATTAGAAAAACAGTGTTCAGAGTTTAGTTGTTTCAACATCACACATTTGCAAGAGCACAGATTTTACTGGACAGTAATCAATCCCCTTATTCCCCAATACAAATTCTTTTTTTCTGATGCAATTAGTTATTTACCATTCCAAAAGTTGCTTAATGATACCCTGCCCAAGAGGGGGGACCCCTTTCTGGGTGGTACCAAGAGGCACCACCTGACTATGACTGACACTGAGGCAGCACAGGTGTTAAGAAGTCTTTGAACTTGGGGATAGTTTTACATTTACAGCACAGAGTCATATAAGAAGCCACATGGTATAAAATGTAGTCTGCTGCCATGAGTAGGCTGAACACACTTTCTACTGGGAGAGAACAGCGAACCAAGAAATGAACACTTGTGCAATAGAGGAGCCAAAGCCTAGGGGAGGTGATTGACAGCTTTTAATTTGGGCCAAGTAATCCACTCAGTGACAAGGAACCCTTGACTGGAACTGGGGACTCAGGGTGAAATACATTGGGAACCAAAATCTTGGGTCCCCAAAGAAATTCATTTTACAAGTGATTTACAAAGAGGCTACTCACAATATAATCTATTCAATTCAGAAATGTGTATCTCAGGTAACTTATTGTGATCTCACTCTCCGATGGAGATTCTGTTTGTATTTTTCAGAAGACAGTGAGAGAGCTGTGGCTCATCCAACCCTACCAATGAACCATAGGCTAATAGCTGACATCCTGGTAAGAGATGAGCCACCCCAGACCTACTGTGGAGACTTCACATGGAACCCTGCAGAGAGTGGGGGTTAAGCAAGAGACCTATAACCACAGCCTATCAGTCAACCCAGGATAAGTCAGCGAGACAGACACCAACGATTTTCAACGCAACCTAAAGCAGAAGTATAGAGGCCCCTAAGACCTCAACAATAAAGCAGCCTTAATACTCACCCACCATGACTCAGGGAACTGAGCGGAAGAAGGGGCGGAAAGATTATAAGAGCCATGGTGGGGGAGAATTCCCAGAGACATTGCTCCCCTCAGTAACAACATACAAAGGGGGGTGGTACCAGGTTGGCTCCTAGGCTACCCATAGTCCCCTACCCCATGGACTGATCCAGACTGCCCACAGAAGAGGATACCCAGCTGATTGGGGACAGGGAGGAGGAAAATTTGGGAATTGGAGATATCAACATATTATTTGCTCATTTGGTGTATGTAAATATAGATAATAAAGTTATAATTTAAAAAAAAAGAAGCCACATGGGTCAGTTGATATTTTTTTCAGAAGAGCTTACCCAAACATCTATGAAAGTGATCTTTAGAATGCAAAACAAAGACTATTTTAGAATCACAAATGTCCTCATATTACAATGTACAAAATACTCATCTTCTGGGCAAGAAAGCAAAGGCTCAGGAAGTTGTATTGCTCTAGATCACAGTCAGATAGTAGATGGTCACAAGCCCCTGTATTCCCAGTATCTCTACCTCCAGATAACTCTTCTCTCATTACTCTCCTCAGATGCCAAATGGGGTTGTTTTCTGTATCATGTCTTGTCCTGTAAAATTTAAATATAAAATCTCCCCGAGGAAGGGCTGGGGAGGTGGCTCAGCAAGTAAGCGTGCTTGCTGTGCAAGCATGAGGTCCTAGGTTCAATTCACAGCAGCCATGGAAAAAGCCAGGCTGTGCATGCCTATAACCCCAGGGTTAAGGGGCAGAGACAGGAGGATTGCTGGAGCTTCTTAGTCAGCCAATCTAACTGAAAATGGGAAGCTCCGGGTTCAGTGAGGGAAGTAAGACAGAAGAGCTATGGAGGACACATGACATCCTTCTCTGGCTGATGCCCACGTGCTCATGGGGTGCATGCTTCTTGCATACATACACCATACACACACCTAATGTATTATGTGTGCACACACCAAAACCAAAATTCTTACCGAGGAAATAAATACATTTGTTATTTATCATGCAAATAGAATAAAAGCATGTATTCAATAACCCTATAATAACAGCATGTCATCGTCTATAGAAACACAACTGCCACTTGTCTAGTGAAACAAGAAAATTCAATTGTCCTTGTGTTACCCACCAAGTGATCTCTTCCTGAGTGAATTAAAATTCCTTAAAATTGAACATCCATTTGGGAACTATGGATGCATAAGTAAATGATATTGAATTAGTTGATGAGATTATCCAGTACATGGCCTTGTTGGAGGTAAATGCTCGACAATGAAGTTAAATTCTTAGCACTAGTTGCTGAGGGAATACATATTTGTTACATCACAGTGCATGTACCTACTTTCATAGACAAAGAAGGATGGGGAAAACCATCAAGGTAGGTGAAATGACCTGTGAAATCTCCAAAGGTAAATGGCACAGTGAGTGTGAAACAACATAGACTTTGATGGCTCAGGAAGTAGACAGAGGAGAGGACAAGGGCATCCTTGATCTAAGAAGATACATGTTTGATTTTCAAGGTAGGGTCTCCCTCTAGCCCAGGCTGACCTGGAATTCACTCTCAGGCTGGCCTCGAAATCACGGCGATCCTCTTACCTCTGCCTCCCAAGTGCTGGGATTAAAGGCGTGCGCCACCAGGCCCGGCTTCCTCTTCTATTTTGATGCCTTTTTATGTCTTCTTATGTGTGCATCCCATGAATTCAATTAGGGTTGCCTGCATCAGCATGGGTGGGGGTTTATGTGCAATTTCCCAGCGGTTATACCACTAAGCAAAATGTGTCTCACACCCCCAGCAACCATTAACTGCCATTAACTCCTCAGGGAGAAAGAGGGGCCTCATGCCAGCCTCGGCTGTCTGTCCATGATGGAATGTTGATGGGTCAACATTGAGCAGGTCTTGGGCACACACGTGACAGGAATCACTGTGAGGCCGTGAACGCAAGGGTCATGCCATCTCTGGAAGATAGCATCTCGCAGAGCTCTTCTCCGTCCCTCTGGCTCTTATATTATTGCGTTACAATTTATAGGTGTGTATATGTTGATGTCTATGGTATACCATGTATGGTATATGGTACATATGCCGCAGTACACATGTGGAGGTCTGAGGACCACCTTGGGGTGCTAGTCTTCTCCTTCTACTTTACTAGAGAAAGGATCTCCTATTTTCCACTGTATAAACCAGTCTAGCTGGCCTGAGACCTTCCATATTCTCCAGGCTCCACCTCTCATTACAGTGTGGGTGTTGGGAATCTTATCCATTTAAGACTTCATTTCCTTAATTCTTAAGGTATTTTTTTAATTTTTATTTATTTTCAAGGAATGGAGGTGGGGATAGGCACACCAGGGCCTCTTGCTACTGCAAATGAACTCCAGATTCAAGAGCCACTTTGTGCATATGTCTTTTTACATGGGTATTGAGAATTGAACCAGGGATGTCAGACTTTGCAAGCAAGCACCTTTAACTGCTTCCTGTCCTGTTTCTCCACTTCTGAGATGAGCATGTAGTAGTGAATGAGAAAATATGAACACTTCTTCCATTTCAGCATCTGACTCAGAGTGAATGTTCCATAAATGTTTGAGTGGATAAACAAATGAATTATTAATATGGTCTTGTGAAAGTATGCTGGTCTGTAGGCATTCCTTACCAGTTCAATATTCATTGACCTGTGCTCTTTATAATGTGGGGTCCTTAAACATGCCTCCCTATGTAGTTATTGTTCTTGCACGTTTTCACTAGCTTAGTTCATGATTACATCTGTACACGCTAGTTTGTTAGTTGAAAATAGAATTAAAGCATTGTAGTGTTTCAGGAGGTCATGTAGGCAGGACAGTGCCTTTCTCTGAAAATTGCGTTGAAGAGGATCACATTGTAGAGGATCAAAATAGTTGGGTAGTAATAAGACAGTTCCTACATCTTACACTTACTTTAAATATTAAAGGTGGTGGTGCACACCTTTAATCCCAGAACTCAGGAGGCAGAGGTAGGAGGATCGCTTTGAGTTTGAGGCTACCCTGAGACTACATAGTGAATTCCAGGTCAGCTGGGCTACAGGGAGACCCTTTCCTTGAACCCCCCCCCTAAAAATGGGTAGTAATAATACAGTTCATTCATTTTACATTTAGTTTAAATATTGAATCTGCTGAGGTTGAATCCTGGTTCTGTTACTTCCTAGAGGCTCAACTTTAAACACATACTTAAACTTTCTTTTTTTAAAAATATTTCATTCATTTTCAAGCACACACACACACATACAGAGAGAGAGAGAGAGAAAGAGAGAGAGAGAGAGAGAGAGAGAGAGAGAGAGAGAGAGAGCACCAGGGCCACCACCTTGTGGGTCTGGCTTATGTGGGTACTGGAGAATTGAACCCAGGGCCTTAGGCACTGGAAGCAAGTGCCTCAACCGCTGAGCAATCTCTCCAGCCCCACATACTTAAACTTTTTTAGCCTTGGTTCTTTATTTGTAAAACCATGGCAGTAATAAAAACCACCTCATACAAACTAAGTAAGATAATTCTTGTAAAATGCTGAGCTTGGGATCTGGGACAGCCAACAAATGCTTCTTTGCACAGAGTTAGAAAGCCAAGCACAGACAAATTAATTACACCCAGTCATGGGGTCAGCTGACGACAATGGCCAATCTCCAGCTTCAAGTTCAGTGTTTTGAGTCCCTGACCTCCAGCTTTTCTCCATTAAACAATAACAACAAAAGATAAAACCGTCATTAGTTTCATATATTCCAGGAGCTAAGCTTTAGTTTTCATTTTTCCTGTCCCAAGACAGTCCTGAATGACTACTGAAAGCAGGTAGACTGGTGATGGCAGAATGACCAAATTGGCAAGTCTGCCTTGGTCTGCTATGAGAAGATACTGAAAACCAGGCAGCATAAGGAGATTATGAAGGGAACGACTGCAGAGAGAGGGGGGGGGGACATCCAAGACTCAGTCCTCAGACACTCCTTAAGTAATTAGGAAGATGAAGAGAAGCAGTAAAGAAGTCTGTCCAGGGTTCACAGAGAAAGAAGCAGGAACAAAGTGGAGGTGGAAGGAGTGTGAGAACCTGGAAGGCAGGTTAGGCTGAGAGGAAGCCAATTGGTAAAGTAAGGGAAAGTGGGTGAGAGTCTAATGCTTAGGAGAAATGACTGACTTCTGGGGCGAGCAAGGGACATGTGGGGAGATGGAAAGACGTGCTTGTGGGAAGTCTCTTCTGCTCATTTCTAACTTATTAAAATAGAAAGCCAAGAGGATGCGTGGGAAAAGAAGTCATGGAGAGAAGAAAAGAATGAGATAGGCCAAGAGCATGGGAAGACCAATGGCCAATGAAAACGCAGTAAGCTGGTCGGGCAGCTCTGGAGTCTGTTTAGTTTAATGACCACAAATTCCATGAGACTTCGTCTGGTGGAGTTTCCCAGGCACAAGTGGCAGCAGGAAGAGGTGTTGGATTTAACAACAGTTGTGGTTGAGTCAAGTGACGCATGAGTAGCAGAGAGGTCCCACATATACACAAGGGAGTGATTATAATTGACTATGAGATTTAAACTGGGTGAGGAGAGAATTGAGGGAAAAAGAAAAAAATACAGTTATATGAAATTTAGATAGTATATACATTTCTACTACACACATATGCCTATTATTCAGAAACCATATATTCACTAATTGTGTCTGAATCATATTTATATTATTTCCTATAGCACATCTACTACATTTGTAACTAAATCCATTTGCACTCAGTTTTATGGTACCTGACATTTATGCTACTGGCATCCAAATTCAATGTCTCAAGCTAAACATCCCCCTTGAAGTTTAGTCTTCTTACCTTGCAATTGCCTCTGTGGCATCACTCCTTAGGTTTCTACTTCATTTCAAATTTATGTACCCAAAACTTAGCTCTCAATATTAATTCCAAATGGAACTGCCCCTCCCAATTCATAAAAATTCCAATCTTGCAAGTACTCCAGCCAAAGGGTTTGTTTTCATCTTCTGCTTTTCTCTCTGTCCATTCTCACCACCAGCAAATCCTTCAAAATATACTCAGTGCCCTACTAGTAACCTCTAAGGCTACCACCTAAGTCTTAGCCACCACTGTGTGCTACCTACTGTATTGCCATAGTCTCCTCATGGGCCTCAGCCTCTACCCTTGTACAGCTTCAATCTGTCCTCAACATAGAAGCAAGCCTAAGTCAGCCTATAACACCATACTGTGTAATTTAAAATAAAAACCTCTGAGGGGAAAATAAGTGTTCTTTTGGTTTCTTCATTCACTTGTTTTTTTTTAAAGTTTCCATAAGCCACTTGGCACAAAAACTGACCCATGAACCATCTTTATTCATTGTGAAAATAGGCATTTCACTACAGACATATTCATGTGATTGGTCATGGGTACTTGCCCAAAATCTTCTGAGGGGCTTTATTATACAGTATATTTGTCCAAAATTCTCCCCAAATCTGAATTTTAGAATTCAGCTAGAACCAAGGTATTTATAAAGGGTGATGGACAATTAACAGGAGGAGGTAGAGATGCAACAGGGGGATCATACATTTACTGGTGAGTATATTGCTGGATGGGCTTTGGCTTTTAACTCTGAAGTTAGAGGGAAAGCCAGTGGAAGGCTGACATAGGCCAGCCAGAGACTACAGAGTGAATTCCAGGTCAGCCTGGGCTAGAGCGAGACCCTACCTCGAAAAACCAAAAAAAAAAAAAAATCAGGGTACTCAAAATTTATTGATGTATTGGCAAAGAACCCCAAGTTTCTCATTATGCTAGGCTCTTCAGGCAAGTGCCATAACCACCGAGCCATCTCTCCAGCCCTGAAAGTTTTTATTTTTGCTTAGTGTCTTCAGGGGGAAGCTTCGTGATGGCAGGAGAAATCATGGCATGAGCAGATGCTGATGTCACTTCTGTCACAGGTGGTTGAAAACAGTAGCAAGAGGGAGCCAAGCTCCATCAACAGGGAATTGGCTTGAATGCCCCTAAGCTTTGCCCAGGAGCACCTCTGCTCCAGAGGCTCCACTTCCAAAATTGCTATTGGCTAGGAACCAAGCATTCAAAATACACGAGTTTAAGGGGGACATCTGATTCAGACTATCACGTTCTACCCCTGACCCCCATCTCCAAATCAGGCAGAGAGGAAGGAATTTATTGAAACTACAGATCCAGAGGAAGTTCCATGACAGTGAAAGATGCTGGCCCCTTTTCACAGGTCCAGAGAGAGAAACCCATCACCAATTTCACACACACACACATCAAATTGCAGGAGCTCCAGGTTTTAGCACAGACCACTCTCTGCATATGTATACCTGAATTCCAGACCCACCTTCAGAAACACCTTAGGGCTGGACCTGGCCAAGGTGACTCCTCTAGGCAGACAGCTGGAGAAAAACTTTAATAAAAGCTCTAATCTATTGGGAGACATCCATTCAAACTACCATACAGCTCACAATATAAAATGTGTTTAGTTTGAGTTTTTATTTTTATTTATTTGCAAGGAGAACGAGAGAGAGAAGAGAGAGAGAGAGAGAGAGAGAGAGAGAGAGAGAGAGAGAGAGAGAGAGAGAGAAGAAAATCAGAGAATGGGCACACCAGGGCCTCCAGCCACTGCAAACAAACTCCAAAGGCATGTGCCACTTGGTGTGTCTTGCTTTACAGGGGTAATGGGGAATCAAACCTGGGTCCTTACAATTTGTAGGCAAGCACCTTAACCAATGAGCCATGTTTCCAGGCCCCAATCCAAATATGAAAAATATTTTTATTTGTTTATGAGAGAGAGAGACAGAGAGAGAGACAGACAGACAGACACAATGGGTGCACCAGAGCCTCCTGCCCCTGCAAATGAATTTCAGATGTGTGCACCACTTTGTGCATCTGGCTTATATGGGTACTGGGAATTGAACCTAGGCAATAAGATTTTGTAAGCAACTTTAAAAGTCCCCATAGTTGGGCTAGAGATATGGTTCAGCAGTTAAGGCACTTGTCTCCAGTGCCTAAGGCCCCGGTTCAATTCCCCAGTACCCACATAGGTCAGATCCACAAGGTGGTGGCCTTGGTTCTCTCTCTCTCTCTCTCATCATCTATCTCCTGTATCTCTCTGCTTGAAAATGAATAAAATATATTTTTAAAAGTACCCATAGTTTTTATCAATCCCAACATTGTTCAAACATCCCCATAGTCCAAGATCTCTTAACTGTGAACCTGTAATCCTAAATACATATAATGGCACAGAGCAAAAGATATTGTTACAAGGAAAAATTTAAACAATGCAAGATCTAAAACAAATGGGAAACGCCAAGTCTGAAATCTGTAACTAGTGATGAAGTCTCTGGGATTCCCATTCCACCTGTCAAGCTGGGCTGCCCACAGTCCAGGGAAAACTCCATCCTGAGCCAGCGATTTCACAGTCCTGGCATTTCTAAAATTGTGGGGTATCCACTGAAACACATGGTTCATCCAAATGGCTCCATTGGGACTCCATGCAGGAACTTCCAGCAATCCTGCCTCACATCACCCAGTGGTCATTTCCAAAGAGCAAACAGCACTGCAAATCCAATAGCCCTGTCTTTCCTGCATTTGTTATACTTCCATAATAATACCAGGTAGGCTACCAAATTTGTAAGCCCAGTGGCGGGGGATGGGGATAATGCTAACTTTGAGGAACAGGAGCAGGGACAGAAAAACACCTTTAGTATTCGTCCTTCAATTTCCTTATTTTCCCAAAAAGTCACCATTCTTCCTGCTGTGACAGTGCAGAACAGCTGGCCCATATCAATGGCAGCAGTGTCTCAAACAATTGCAGCTGAAGCAGACTTCTGTCTCCTGTCCAACTTTCATTTCTTTCTGTGCCATAGCCATCTGTTCATACCAATATATTCTTCTAAACTCAACCCTGCTCAAGTTCTCATAACACAACAAGCCTCTCACACAAACTGCTTCTAATCCAATCTGGACAAAGCTTCCCATCATAAGCCAAACCTAAACAGTTCTTTCTGCATTTAGGTCTTTTAAACTCTGATCAAAATGGTCCATATAACTGTTTACAGTACTGCAAAGCACCTCTTAGGCTAAGGGTTCAAATCATTCCACGATCCTTCTACAAATCAGTTGCAAAAGGCCACAGTCAGGTCTCTAGCAGTAATGGCCCCACTATTGGTACCAATTTTCTGCTGTAGTTACATTATCATTGATAGGCTAGCACCCAACCAAAAGCAGCTTGTGGGAGGAAAATTTTTATTTTGGTTTACAGTCTTGATGGGAAGCCCCATGATGTCAGAGAAATGTATGATGTCATAGTCAGCTCATGGCAAAAGAGGCTGGCCCCCTTTTACAGGTCCAAGAAGAGAAAGAAACCCATTACCAACACCATACAAACACCAACTATAATAGGCAGGGGGAAGAAAGAGATTTTCTTCCCCTTTATATAGCCTTAGGGTGGGGTCTTGAACCTTTTCCCAGCCTTGGTGACTCCCCGAGTCTCTGGAATTCCTTCTTGCACTGCCACCCCAGGTAGGGATGTCTGTTTCTAGCTCTCTTAAACTTCCTTACATCCTGGCCCCTACTTAAAGGGCTACCTTCCTATGAATAACCTCAGAGACCCACCCAAAATTTTTAAAAAGGTCAAGTTGACAACAAAACTTAGCCATCACAAGCCCACTGCTTGTCAACTTGACATCAAACCATGTATCTTTACATCATACTTAATTCCCAAATGAAGACAGTAACAAGATCATAATTCTGCCTAATATGACATAACCATCCTACGTACAACCAGAAATGCGAGGCAAACACACTTAACTGTGCATTCTGCGAAATCAAAATAAGTTACATACTTTAAGCATATAATGGCACAGAGTAGACATTTCTAACTGCTATGAGGCATAATCAGGAGAGACTAGATGTTGGGCCCCAGCCTAACTGAACAACCTTAAGCTAAGTTTTAGAATATGGAGTAGCTGATAAACTTTGTTCCTGCTTGCTGAATTCTGTGTAACTGATAAGCTTTGTTCCTGCTTGTTAAGTTTCGCATTACTGGCAATGTAACCAACTACCCTGCTGATTAGCTGTAAAACAATGCATCCTAAGGAGGCGTACTCTGCTCTGCTGCACTCTGCTGATTGGCTCCTGCCAAAAGTTTAAATCCTATTGCTTGAGAGAAATAGGCTGAACAATGCAGCCTCGGGTTACAAATGGGCTTTGGGTGCTCACATAAAATGAGATTTACCTGACATTCCTTCCAGGCGCATGAGTTTGGTCCGACAGTCGCCTCACCTCTCCCTGATCAAGCCTTTTCTCTTGCTAGCCAGCCAGCGAGACTTGGGCTAACAGAAGGGGGCCATGGGTCTGTGACCCCCCCAACAACTGGACCAATGTAAGCTCAACAACCATTAGGCAAACATCACACATCTTCACTTCAACCAGTCCAATATCACAAGTCCAATATCACAACCAGTGACTGACAGTCTCCATAGTTTCCGATTCTGTCCCTCCAGTTTGGCTGAGTAGCTGGGAAAAACTTCTATCCTGAGACAACAGCACTCCATGGTAGCCCTTGCACAGTCCTGGTATATCCAAAAGATCTTCAGGTCTCCATTGCAAACCACAAGCCATTGGCCAATGGCTTCACCGGCCTATCAGGGATATCATGCCTTGTTCCATATACTGCATCTCAGAAGCAGCTCCTGGAACCATGTGCACTTCATGACCCACTCCATGCATTTCTCATGCTTCCAAAAGCAATACCAGGTATGCAGGATACAGCCATGTTGATAATTCAGGGACAAAATAAATCTTGAAGAGCAGGTTCCATCCTTTCAGCTATCTGCTTTCAAAAGAGTTTGCACAGTCTACCATTCAGTCCTTCCTGGGAGGAAACACCTCGGGAATCCTTTCCGTTGCTTCATTGTAAAGTAGTTGAGCCATCTTCTTTAGGACTGATAATGTGTTGACAATAGCAGCTTTAATAAACCAGTCTCTGTGCCAGTAAGTTAAACTTGCTTTGAATTTTTCCAACTTTAAATTTTAAAATTCTCAGTTTCGTATCCTTAGTCAATCAGATCAGTCCATTACTTAAATTCAACCTTGATCAATCTCTCTGGGCATGGGCAGCAGAACATAGCCACCATTTATTCTAGTAACACTGCTCCCAATAAATTCCTTTGCTCTGCAGTCTCTCCTCCCCCTTAGAAAGTTCACAAGTCAAGCCTTCAAATGCAATTCTCTGTGCACTTAGCATTTTCAAATTCTCCCAAGAATAGTCTATAAAACATGGTTTACCACTCTGGAAGGCATCTTCAGTTGCAAGTACCAAATCCATGTCTATTCCTCCAACACACAAGTTCCAGGAAACCAAAATCCACACGGTCAGATTCATGTCAGTAATATCACCCCAGGTCCTGGTACCA
Organism: Zapus hudsonius; assembly: GCA_004024765.1. Lineage (NCBI taxonomy): Eukaryota > Metazoa > Chordata > Mammalia > Rodentia > Dipodidae > Zapus > Zapus hudsonius. The sequence continues at coordinate 22,138 of PVHP010006633.1, forward strand.
ATTCTGTCATAGCTCACTTGCCACTGGTATGAACCTCCAAACCAGGCATAATTTATGGGTGGAAAGGATTTATTGAAGCTACAGATCCAGGGGAAGTTCTATAATGGTAAAAGAGGCCGAACCCATTCATAAGTACAAGCAGAGACAGATAAACCTATCACCAACAATACAAATACCAACAAAACAGGCAGGGGCAAAGAAGAAGGGGAGAGAAATTTCTTTCCCTTTTATATAGCCTTAAGGTGGGGCCTTCCCACCCTATCCCAGACTTGTTGGCTTCCTGGGTCTCTGGAATTTCCTTCCTGAATTGCCCTCCCAGGAAAGGATGTTCATTTCTAGCTCTTCTGAGCTTCCTTACATCCTTCCCCCTACTGAGAGAGCTGCCTTCCTGTGAACAACATCAGAGACCCACCCTTTACTAAAAAGGTCAAGTTGACAACAAAACAGCCATTACACATAGCATGAACAGAAAGGCTGACCATCCCCACTACTACAGCAGGTAGAAAACAGCAGCAAGAGAGTAAGCTGAACTCTCACAATGGAGAGCTGGCTATAACACCCTAAAGCACACACCCAACAACATACCTCCACCAACAAGGCTCAACCCCCCAAATTGCCATCAGCTGGAAACCAAGCATTCAAAATACATAAGTTTATGAGGGACATCAGATTCATACCACCACATCAACATATTTTAAGCTATGAATTTTATAATAAGGATGTTACTTACAAAACTATTAATCACTCCATTTTTCTCTGAAATAGTTTTTTTTATGTCTACTGACTCTAACTTTATGCTCTTTTATAGATTATTTATTTATGAAAAAGTACAAAATGACAAATAGTTCTGATAAGTAACCAACATAGAAAACAGGAATAGTTATTTTTTTTTAAAAAAAATCTTCATTTCTGGGCTGGAGAGATGGCTCATCAGTTAAGGCAATTGACAGCAAAGCCTAATGCCCCAAGTTTGATTCCCCAGTACTCACATAAAGCCAGATGCACAAAGTGGTGTATGCACAAAGTGGAGTCCATTTACAGTGGTTTGAGGTCCTGGTGTGCCCATTCTCTTTGTCTGTCTATTTTCTATCTTTCTCTCTGCTTGCAAATAAATAAATAAATAAAGATTTAAAAAAAACTCTTCATTTCCAAACCCAAATCCTTTCCACAAACTGAATACTGTGGTTGAGAACTTGGCAAAAATGGCCATAGATTGCAAAAAAAAAAAAAAAAAAAAAAATTAAGGCAGCTGGACATTTTAGGAAAAACATCTGTATTAAAAATCTATGGTCCAAATATGAAATCCCTGACTCAAATTAGAACTGGATTATGTGTTCTTCAAAAGGAAAAAACAGAATGGATTCCAGAGAGGAGAGATATTAAGAAGCCACAATATAGTTAGGTTGTATTGAAGAAGGCACATGTTTATACTTCCAACTGAGGGTGGGGAGGGAGAGTCAAGTAGAACATCCAGGGGAAAAAAGTAAGGAAGACAAAATACAAATGTGCAGAAAGCCAAAGAAGTGCTGATCTTGAGCAATTCAAGAATTAGAAGAGAGAATCCATTTGAGTATTCTCCTCTGAACCAGGGAGGCACAGAGAAGGAAATGTGATTATTTCAATGCTAGTTGGCTCTGAAGGCAAAAATAAAAATTATCCAGTCACAATTTAAATTGTTTATTGGGCTTCAGCTTTTTGGAGTCAGCCTGCAGCAAAACATGGGAGGCTTAGCATGATTATAGAACCACATCTGAATGTTACATGTCTTGACAGTCAGAACCTGAAGAAACAGCTCAGATTCTGGATTATGGAGGGAGAAGAGGGGCAGAAGTACTAGAAACTTCTTCTGAAGAACATGGGGAGATGGTACCGCAGTTAAAGGCACTTGCTTGCAAAGCCTACAGGCCAAGTTTCAAGTCCCCAGTACACACCTAAAAGTCAGATCTGGGTCCGTGGGTTACTTAGGGGGTTGCAGCGCGCATCAACTCCCAGTTCACCCACGGGAACTGGGTGAGCAGTGGCTTGGAATAGCTGTGAGCCGAACGAGAGATGAGACTCTCGGGAGAACGCGGCAGTGGGCAGTTCTCATTTTGATAGATAGCAGTTGTTTATATAGAGAAAAGTCAGAGGTAGAAGCATAGGAAGCAAGATCTGTGAGAGAATGGTGATGTCAGCAGAGGAAATGAAACCTTGTTGTTTAGGTTTGTTATTTGCAGTTGGAATAAGTTAGGCTTTGAACTGCTTATCTTATCTCAGGGGACAGCTGTGGCCTGCCTAGGGGCTTTGGAGCTTTCAGGATTGCTAAGATTTACAGGGGCCCTTGGACTTTGCCTCAACTTCCTTATCAGAAGGAGACTGTCCCAGAAGCCTGCCAGACTCAGCAGAACCCTACTTCCTCCATGCCACATTAGCAGAGTACCACAGTCAGACACACTAAGTGGTACATATGTCTGGAGTTCAATTGTAGCAGCAAGAGGCCCTGGTGTGCCCATACTCTGTCTCTCTCTTTCAAATAAATAAACGAATAAAAAAATAAAAAACGTTTCAAGAAGGATGGTGGCAATTCAAATTATTGACTGGGAGATGTGGGACTGGGAGATGTGGATCAAAACCAGGTTAAACCAAGTGTGGTGGCTCAGTCTGGACTCCCGGGCAGCCTAGGTTGTATAGTGAGTTCCAGGCTAGTCAGAGAAACACCCTGTCTCAGAAATCAAAAGGGAGAGCTGAGAAGATTGCTCAGTGGTTAAGGCACTTGCTTGCAAAGCCTGCAGGCCCAGATTCAATTCCCCAGTACCTATGTAAATCCAGATGCCTAACATGGCACATGTGTCTGAAGTTTGTTTGCCAGGGCAAGAAGCCCTGATGATCCATACTTCTCTCTTTTTCCCTTTCTCTTAATAATTAATTAAATAAAAAATATTTTATAAGGAAGATCATTATTATTGAAATATGCACTGGAATTCACTAAATGAGATTAAAAAAAACCAAAAAACAATGGTTTTGGGCTTCATTGGAGGAGAGAGTGAGTTGAGTAGTTTGGTACATGAGGGGGTCTGGGCTGCTGTTTAGCTTGGTCTGGGCCTAACACGTGTGAGGTGGCACCTTATTTCAGTTTTGACTTGTATTTCTGTATTATAAATGTTGAATATTTTTATATACTTATTGGCTACTGATGTGTCTTTGGAAAGATGTCTAGTCAGATCTTTTGCCCATTTTTTTATTGGGTTGCTTGCTTTTTTTTGCTATTGAATTGCATGAGCTCCTCATGTGTTTTCTGTAGAAATTGAGAAAATAATCTTCATAGAAACAGTAGAGAGCGTCAGAGAAGATGACTTCCAGTCTGTTTTGATCATTATGAAGTTTCTTTTTATTAGTGTATATTAAGTGTTCAATATAATTGGATTTGTTGTGACATTCTTGCGCATGAATAGAATGTACTTCGATCATATTCACCTCTTTTATCTGTCCTCTCCCTCCTCCATTCTGTCTTCGTCAGCATCTATGACTTAAAGGCCTGCTTTCATCAGACCCACCCTACACTGTGAACCTCACCAGCCTAAACAGCCTTCATCTCTCACACCACACATAGTCTGATTCCTGTCTGCTCTCCCATGCTCACACATAGATGTAATACTTCACTGAAATCTACCACATACTGTGTAAAGGACAATTCCATCCAGAAGAAGATAAGTCCATAAGGACTTTGACTCATGTCTTACAGGTTATTATGAATTATGAAATTGTCGTTTGTGGTGGTCAATCTCTGGTTGTCAATGTGAGTGAAAAGGAATGGTGCAGTGAACTTGACCTTCTTCAAGAGGAAAGGTCTTCCCCTGTAAACCATGACTCATGCAGGCTTGAATGAGGCACTCGCAGCAGACATCTGGAAGCTTCTGTGCTTGGAGCTTAGTCTAGGCTAGAGCAGAGCCAC
>PVHP010006633.1:26168-59854 GCA_004024765.1 Zapus hudsonius
CTCTCTCTCTCTCTCTCTCTCTCTCTCTCTCTCTCTCTCTCTCTCTCTCTCTCTCTCTCTCTCTTCCTCCCTCCCTCCTTTCCTCCTTCCCTCTCTCCCTCCCTCTCCCTCCCTCCCTCTTTCTCTCTCTCTCTCTCTTTCTCTCTCTCTCTCTGTCTCTGTCCTCTATATTGGACATACCAGTTGGCCAGTGAGCTTCCAGGCAATTCTCATCTTCTTACCCTAGGCACACTGGGATTACAGACATAAGTGCTACAGTATACAGCTTTATGTGGGGTTGGGGAATCCGAACTCAGGTACTCAAGTTTGCAATGCAAGTCCTTTCCCCATTAAGCAGCTCCTTTGAACGATATGATTTACTAGAAATGAGTGCACCCGAAAAGAATGGGTTGGTCTAGCACCAATTAGATGTCATTTCTACTCAAAGAAAATTAGAGAAAGACTCAGTTAAACTTTGATACTTTAATAAAAGATTTGCATCGATTTTCTTCAGCTTTGTGACCCAGAGTCCAAGTGCCTTTATGACTCCGTGCTTTTGAAAAGTCATCTTTGTACATGTGTGTGTATCTGGCATGGTGTGTGTGATGTACGGTGTATGTGCATGTGTGTGCACACCCCATGCACATGTGTGTGGGGTCCAGAGGAGAACATCAGATGCCTTTCTCTTAGAGCTCAACCGACTGTTTCCTGAAAGGAGGTCTCTCAACCCACAGCTGCTGTCCATCAGAAGCCCTGGGATTCTCTGGTCTCTGCAACCTTGAGGACTGGAGTTATAGACATGCATGGTTGTGCCTAGTTTTTGATGTGTGCTCTGGGGAGTCCAACATGACAATTTTCAACCCAAGAGGCCCTCATGTGTAAGCAGCAAATGCTTGTGAATGTTGAGCAAACCCCCCAGCCCTGACTCGATGCCTTTATAGAATTCCCCATATTTGTTTGCCTCCGCTACTGAAACGGGTATGCCAAATTGAATGCGAAATGCACAAAAACATTTCCCGACCTATTCGACTTGGTGAAACCTCAGTGGCTTTTGTGACAACAACAGTTGCTTGGATCCCTTAATACTTGTCAGATTGCCGCTTTGAAGCCTGCTTGAGGACACTGATCAAACTGTTCTACGATAAGAAAAGAATAAACCAACCTTTTCTACTGAATTCCCTCTGCAAAACAGGGTTTTGTTCTGATGTAGAATCAGGAATGTAATCAATATCCGAGTGGTTCCTTTGGGGCCTGCAAGTGGTGGAATGAGGAAGCATCTGGATTTGTTTAGATACGTTGACAGTTAGGTTCTTGAACTTGGATTGCATTATTTACCAGAAAAGTGTTTCAGAAGGTCTGACTACAATTGATTTTATTTCCTGCCTCAGCAAATCCCACTTCAGGTTTTTGCTCTACCAATAGGAAGGCTTTGATCAGAGCCCAAATGAGAGCCAGTGGACCCTACTTGAAAGGCTATGACTGCCACTTGACCTGTGAGAACCTCTTTCCTCACTTGTAAATTAGTACCTATTTCACATGGTTTTAAAGGCCAAGTGAGCTTCTCTGCAGTGCTTAGAAGAATGCCTGGCACAGAGAGAGAGAGAGAGATGTCAGGCATTGTAATTCCTATGTAAACCAATTCACAACTCCCATAATTATGGGCTTATAGAATTGGAAACACATAAACTAGGCAATAAGTTATTGATTAATTTTTTATCATGATTAACATGGATCACAAATAACAGGCTCTTTGAATTTCACAAGATCCTAAATGTGTTGCTTCTCAGTTTTTAGGATTCAATATTTTCTAATGGGCTATAGGTTAATTATAATATCCCCAATAGAAATGCTTATGCATGTGTCTTTTAATTTTTTGTTTAATTAAAAAAATCACAGGCCAGAAATATTGGTTCATGCTTGGAGAAGCTGAGACAGGAAGATTATCATGAGTTTAAACACAGCTTGGGCTTCATTGTAGTGAGCCATTCCTGTGAGGTAAGGGGGCGGGGTGGCCCAGCCCCATTCCCAGGGCCAAGCCTTGCCACGCCCACCTACTGGAGGCAGCTCAGGCTTTTTTCTTTGTTTGAATGCCTGCTGAGAAGATGGCGCTGGCCTCTGTTCTTTACCTCCACATGGTGTGCATTTCCAGAGAATTTATTATCGCCTTGTATGGAAATGGCTTAATGCCTGGCATGCTTCCGTGTATTTGGACCAATTGTGAATGCATACGTATGTAGTGCTGATAGGCTGTAGTTTGACTTAAAATTCCTGTACATCCTGAGCGTGGGAAGGAGAAGAAAAGAAGAATGAAGAAGTAACTAGTAAGAATGTAACTTGCAAGGTTTCTCGAATAAAATGCTGCGGAGAAGAACTCGTGGTCGTGTCCTTTCTTGCTGGTCGAGCTTGGACGTGACACTTCATAAAACCCTGTTTTCTAAAAACAATTGCTTAAAATCATACCTTTCTAAATGTTTGAGAGTTTGGTTAGAAACACAATCCAATAAAATTTAAAGGACAGGGTTGGGGAGATGGCTCAATGGATAAAGCACTTGCCACACAAACCTGAATCCACATGGAGCTGGGCATTTATAATCCCTGTGCTGCTACAATGAGATGGGAGGCAGTGAGGAGCAAATTCCCAGGAGCTGGGAGACCAGCCAGTCCGGCACAGGAGAAGAAGAGACCCTGCATAAGTAAGGTAGAAGGCAGGGACCAACATCTGAGGTTATACTCTGACCTCCACGTGCACTCTGTGACATACATGCACACACACACACACAATAAAAATATGCAAAAGATATAAATTAATTTTTGATATAATTCTCATTGTTGAGACACTGGCTTTCTTTAATATTCGCACTATATCTTTGTGTTAAATGGAAGCAATACCTGAATGGTTCCCAGGGACACACCCATGCAGTACAGTCCACCATGTTGTTGAATTATCTGAGGTGGCTTATTTTACTGATGGTATCCTGATAAGAAGAACGTTTAAAAACACTGTCTTTCAACCTGGTGTGTACCCAAAGGCAGAGTTCTGGCCCAGCCAGGTTCTGGCCCCACTTCTAGGAGAGATTGGGTCAACTCAGAGTGTCCCAGTCACCACAGTGTGGCCACGGCCACCAGCAGGTATCTGGCTCTAGTGGTGTATCCATATTCACCCAGGACAGGAACCCAGAGTAATCCTATTCAAGTGGAGAGCTCCAGGCATCCAAGCTTGCCATCAGAACTACTGGACACATTCCCTGTGCTCCTTCCCTTGGCTGCATGGACAGTCTTGATGACCCTCAGAGCCCACTGATGGCACAGTCAGCCAAGTGACCGTGCCCCCAAATCTACTACTGCCCCAGGGAGCACCTTTAAGGCTGAAGTAAGCTTGCCCCTAGATCTCCTGAGGACCCACTGCTACTTGCAACCAGATTGAGCTCTTATCCAGAGAGCTGTTTTCCAAGAAGGAAGCAAAACAGCCCACAGAGACCCTTGTGGCCAACCAGAGCTCAGACAAGGCCTCGGGAGACTCCCAGACTCCTTAGTCTTCAGGTTCTGAACACAATAGACAGAAAGCAAAGAGCAAGGCACTAGAGAGATTCCCTTTCACAACTCCTCTGGGACCCTGACCCCACGACAGGGATGAATGGTCTTCCCTCAATGAAAATGTTAGGGACCAAGAGGAAAGAGCCACACACTACAGTGCTCTGTGGTAAGGAGGCACGGCCAGGACCATGGCAAGGCAAGTCAGCATTTGCTTTGGTGGAGAGCTAGACACACGCCTCTGTATCCTCTCACCTTTGGTCTGGGGACACTGAGGAAAGGCTTATTTTATTTCCTTATTTCCTTGGATTCCTCCTAAGCTACCATCTCTGGCTTTTAGATGTTATTAGGTTTCTATCTTTGTGTCTTGTGTGTTTCTTGAATAGTAAAAGAAGTTAATTTAACAAAACTCTATTTCACTGGTTTAGGATTATAACAACCCTAAATTTGGACAATCATATCTTTTATTTATTTATCTTCAAAGACAGAGAAAGAGAGAGAGAGAGAGAGAGAGAGAGAGAGAGAGAGAGAGAGAGAGAATATGATGACTGGGCATGCCAGGGCCTTTTGTCACTACAGACACAACTCCAAATGCATGAGCCACTTTGTGCTTCTGGCTTTACATGGGTACTGGAGAATCGAATCTAGCCCATCAGGCTTTGCAAGCAAGTACCTTTAGCCAGTGAGCTATCTTTCCAGCCCCCAATCTAATATCTTTATTAGCTTAGACAATGACGGAACAAGTGAACAATAGTACCCAGGAATGAATGTGCCAGAAAAAGGAGTGTCTTCTTACACAAGAGCCCGTGCGTGGTTCTATGAATCACCACTTGGTGGCAGTGTGTCTACATAGGCTCATCATCAAAAAGTCCCTCTAAGGTCAGTGTCTTGGTCAGTTGCTGGAATTTCATTGTTTTCATCTCATTGACCCTCGGTGAGATCCTAGGTGTTTATAACATGGACCTCACTTTTCCAACAGAAGGAAGGATTTTGAGGCACTGAATTAGTAATGTCCAGTGGTATGGGCAAGGCATGACACTAACCTACATCTCTTTTTTTGTTTGTGTGTGTAAATGCACATGTGTGCAGATGTGTGTGCCTTGTGCACATGCACGTGGTCAGAGGAGGACAATCCTCTCTTTTCTGAGTGGTTACTTGAGACGGAGTCTCTCACTGAGCCCAGAGATGCCACCCTTTTAAAATTTTTATTTGTTGAATTTGCAAGCAGAGAGTTAGAAGACAGACAGAGAAAATGGATGTGCCAGGGCCTTCAGCCACTGCAAATGGACTCCAGATGCTTGGGCCATGTTGTGCATCTGGATTTATGTGGGTACTGGGGAAGCAAACTGGGTTGGAGTTTGCAGGCAAGTGCCTTAACTGTTGAGCCATCATCTCTTCAGCCCAAGGTTCCACTTTTGATCAGAATGGCTGACCAGTGAGCTACATCAATTCTACAGTATCTGCTCCCCACAGGACCAGACTCCATGCATGGCCCATGCCCATGTCCAGCTTTTTATGTGGGTGCTGGGCATCAAACTCGTGCCCTCTCAAATCCTCATGCTTGTGTGGCAAAAGCTCGTACATGCAGAACAAGTTCCCAGCTCCTAACTTACATTTTGTAAAAGAATAACACAGTCCTTACTGTTTGTAATATTGGATGTTCAAGACTCTCCAAATGTTCCACCACAGAGAAAATAAAATTCCCATTCTAAAATACAGTGTGATCAAAATCTAAAGATGTTTGGCCTTTGTAGTTTCATAGGGTGGATTTAGTCTGCTCTTGCAGTGGCCCAGACACTGTTCCAGGTGCTGGAGGTAGAGGCTGGTGAGTCGGAGTTTCTACTCTGACCAAGTGCACCCTCTAAGAGGCAACGGGACAGTCACCTAAGCAGGTGAAGAGTGTCAGCTAGGGACCAGTGCTGCAGTGCTGTGAGGAAAACGCCAGGTGGCAGCAGAGAGAGGCAGGAAATCTGGGGGGGGGGGGTCTCTGTGTTTGGGGGAGCAGGGGTTTGAGAGCTGCCCACAGTGAAGTCTGGAGAAGGAATCAGGAAACCACATTCTCACCAGTGTCCCACCCTTCTTCATCTTCCCTTCCTGCTCTGCACAAGGCATTCCTTGCAAGAGGGCTGGAGAGATGGCTCAGTGGTTAAGGTGCTTGCCTGAAAAGCCTAATGACTCAGATTAAATTCCCCACCACAAACATAAAGTCAGATGCACAAAGTGGCACATGCATCTGGAGTTTGTTTGCAGTGTCTGGAAGCCCTGACATGCCCATTCTTTCTGTCTGTCACTCTTCTGTCTCTCTGTTTGTAAATAAAAATAAATGAAAATATTTTTTAAAAGTTGGCTATAAATTTCTGCATTAATCCCAGAGCCTGGACAGTGAATTTAAAATATTTTATTTTATCTTACTTATGTGCGTGTCTGTATGTGAGTATGATGTGTGTTGGGGGGAAGTGGGTGAGTGCACAGGCCATGTTGTACATGTGGAGGGCAGAGGAGAGCCTTGGGGACAACCCTGTCCTCTCCTTCCTCCTTCTTCTTGAGACTGCTGGGTGTGCACCCACCAACTGGCTTAAAAGCTTCCAGTTCTCGTAGCTTTACCTCCCATTGCCACAGGCATGGGAGATTTCAGAGGTTTCATGTGGATGCTTGGGAATCAAACTTGGGCCAGCTGGCTTGATGAATTAACTGAGTTGAGGGGTATAGTGGTTTGATTCAGGTGTCTCCCCTAATCCCCAGCTGATGGTAGTTTTGGAATTGGAACCTTGTTGCAGCTGTGTTGTCGGGGGCAGGTTTATGGGGGTTATAAGCCAGCTTCCCCTTGCCAGTGTTTGGCACATCTTCCTGCCTCTGTTTGCAGTGCTGTGGCGGAGGTGATGTCCACCCCTCTGCTCATGCCATCATTTTCCCTGCAATAATGGAGCTTCCCCTCAAGTCCATAAACCAAAATAGACCCTTTTTCCTCCACAAGCTGCTTTTGGTTGGGTTCTTTTCTGCCAAGCAATAAGAAAGTTGACTACATCTGCCTTTGTGAGGTGAAGCCTTGCTGGAGAAGGTATGCTGTTAGAGGTGGGATTTGAGGTAATATAACTCAGCTCCAAGTCCAATGCATCCTTCCAGCTGATGTGACAAGACATGACGCCCTGGTGTCTTATTATGTCATACTTTCCCTGTCAAGATGAAACTCCCCCTTGAAACTGACAGCTGAAATAAACCCTGGCCTCCCATCCAAAAAGGACATTTATTTTTTAAGTCTGGGCATGGTGGCATACACTTTTAATCCCAGCACTCAGGAGGCAGAGATGGGAGGATTGCTGTGAGTTAGAGGTCAGCCTGGGACTATAGAATTATCTCAATGATTCCAACTATTTGGTAGCCATAATATAATGTTTGTCAGTAATAAAATGAACTTGTTTTTAGCATCTATTATAATATCTTTGTGTGTCATACTTTTAAGATCAGTACTAGTTCATGTTTCATGATTGACTGGGGGCACCGAGCCTGTCCTGCACAGAGGGACAGAACATTAATTGGTGTGTACACAAGAAATCTTATGAGCATAGAAATTCTCATGTCAGAGACCCTAGGAAGTATTTGGGGACCTAGGAGTCTTAACACAAAATCATCAACACTTGCTTTCCTTTATTTATCCAGCTTGATCACCCTTTCAGATTCCTGCAAAAAAACTCTTTGGAACAAAGAAACTTCTATATACTATCAGACAAATGAACAATGAGCCCAGCCCAAGGTCTCGCTCCCCAAGAAAAAACACTGTCATTTAAAGTTGCTCTTTCTAAGAAGTGGTTCATGATCTCAATTAAAATTTCTACCAATTAATGGGCAATTACTTTCACAGAAGTAGCTTCCTCCTTTGGATATAATCATATGGGAAATCATTGCTTTTATCCTGAAAGCCTCCTCCACCCTGCACTTCTCCTTTGTAACTCCCACAAATCCACCAACTCAGCAAATAAAGCATGCTGTGATGGAATTTAATTAGAAGTTTGTGTTTTTTTTATAACATGATCAGTCAGTTAAAAATTAGAACTGTGAGTATATGGACAACATTTTGGGAAGTAGCGAGTTGTTTCTGTGCCAGGCATTGAGCAGTAGTGGGGGATGCAGGGGCTGAAATAACTGAGCCAGCTCTTTGTTTTCTCGTCATTTCAGCTCTTTTGAAGATTATATCCAAATTCGCTTTTTTTTTTTGCTCATTTGTTTTGCAGTAATTCGATGCTACTGTGTAACAGGCATAGGTCCAGGAGAAAATTTTTCTTTATATATTTTAAATGCTGTCTTCAAAGAAGCCCTGAGAAGGTTGAGTCCATCAATAGCTACAGCTGAACATATTACGATTTGCTTGGAACATGAAAATTATTTTATTAAAATTTAATTATTTATATGGAGCAGAACTAAGGCACAGACAGCTCACAAGTGTTTCGTACAAATCAATAGGTGACAAAATACTAAATGTGATTTTTTTTTGAGTCATAAGGCACATGGTGCCAGATCTGAGCTAAATGTATTTTTCATTTGGTTATCACTATGAAAAAGAGAAAGAAAATCTATTTTATAGTGGGAAGTGGGAAAGATTTTCACAAGCTTTGGAGACCAAATTCCCTGTTTTGTCCGGATAGTAAACCCAGGCTTTCCCATGGACGTTTCTGGTAATAGCATGTGTGGGTAATTGTAGGGGCGGTCAGGAACAGGCATTTACTTCCTGCCACAGAGCACTGTAGGTGCATATTCATGGGGTGTTTTCTGGATTTCCTGTTCTTGCTCATGACTGGCACTCGTGAACTGTCAGTCTCAGAAAGCAAGCCCAGTGGTGTTTCCCATACAACTTTTCTCTCTCTCACCTCCCCCTCGTGTCTGATGTGGATGCGATTTTGAGTGGCTAAGGGATCCTGCCACCATTCTGAAGGAGAGAGCAAGCAGGCCTTTAGAGCCATTGTTCCCCAGGGGCAGGAGAGGGGATCTGATGGTTAGGGTTACAGATTGGATACAAACTGGATTGAACACTTGGTCTCCAGCACATGGTCCTACTTAGAGAGGTTCTAAAATCTCTTGGGAGGTGAGGACAAACCAGAGGATGTGGGATCTCTGCAGGCCCAGGCCTTAAGGTTTCTAATCCTATCTTACTTCCTGTTCTGCCTCTGCTTCCTGGTCTGGAGAGATGTGTAAACAAGCAGCCTGATGTGCCTGCCACCATGCCTCTTTTGCTATAACGGAAGGAACCCGCAAACCCTGGGCCAGAATAAGACCTTCCTTTAAGTGGCTTCTTGTCACTTTGATCCCAGTGAAAAGTCACTGAAACAGGCAGTTTTGCCTTTTCTCTGTTGCTTCTTTAGAATGACATTAACTTCCTTTGAGACAGGGTCTCACGTTGGCCTCCAGTTAGGCTAGCCTGGCTAACCAGCCAGCCCTGGGGATCATTCTGTCTTCCCTCCCAGCACTGGGATCACAGGCATGCCCTGTATTTTTATGTGGCTTCTGTAGAGCAAACTCAGGCCAATGTGTTGCAAGGTAAGCATTTTACTGATTGATCCATCTCACCAGACCCAACTTAATCATTTTTTTCAAAAAAAACCTTTTTATTGACAACTTCCATAAATATAGACAACATACCATGATTCAATTATTTTTAGAATTGCTATTTTATTTAGATTGTGAAGATATATTATAATTTAATGAACTTACTAATGAGAAACATCTCTAGTATTACATAAGAACTACCTCTAGTTTTCTGTCACCAGGAAATTGCTTCTATTGTTCCAAAAAAAAAAAAAAAAAAAAAAGAAAAAGGTTTTGCAACAATGGCTCATTATGCTGATAGATTTCATCTCAAAAATTGAAGATTAATAGATCTGGCTTTATGTGGGTGTTGGGGGATCATGGCCCCTTGGCCCCCTGTAGTTAGTCCAAGTCTCACCGGCCAGCAGGAGAAAGGGCTCCATTGGGGAGAGGTGAGGCATACGGTCAGACAGACATACACGACTGGGAGAAATGTTGGGCAAATCTCATTTTATTTGAGCACCCAAAGCCCTTTTATAACCCGAGGCTGCATTGTTCAGCCTATTTCCCTCAAGCAATAAGATTCAAACATTTTGGCGGGAGCCAATCAGCAGAGTACCGCAGAGCAAAGTATGCCTCCTTAGGATGCATTGTTTTACAGCCAATCAACAGGGTAGTTAGTTACATCACCAAAAAAATGAAACCTATCAAGCAGGAACAAAGCTTACCAGCTACATGGAACTCAGAAAACAGGAACAAAGTGTGTTCTAAAACTTAGCTTCAGTTTGCTCAGTCAGTCTGGGGCCCAACATGTGAGTACTGGGGAACTGAACCCTGGGACAGCAGGCTTTGTAAGCAAATACATTTAATCAAATGGGCCAGATGATGAGCTGGTGTGTCATGAGGGCAGTTCAGACTCATCTCTGGGTAAATGGAAAGCCATTGGAGGATTGTAAGAATGATTATTTAGTTTGTAGAGAAAAATCACTCCAGCTGCTGCATGGGTCAGAGGGGAGGCAGGGTCCTAAAATACAGATTAAGATAATAACATGAAAATAAAATTGTCACGAGGTTACAAAATTGATATTTTTAAAAAATATTTTCTTTATGAGGAGAGAGAAAGAGAGTGAGTGAATGGGTTTGCCAGGATCTCTGCAAACAACCTCCAGACACATGAACCAATTTATGTATCTGGTTTTACATGGTGTTGCAGTCAGCTTTCTAGTTGCTGCGCAGAGAGAACCCAAGCAAAAGCGGCTTGTGGAGGAATGGGTTTATTTGGCTTACAGACTCGAGGGGAGACTCCATCCTGGCAGGGAAAACGATGGCATGAGCAGAGGGGTGGCCATCACCTCCGCCACAGCATTGCAAACAGTGGCTGGAAGGTGTGCCAAACACTGGCAAGGGGATGCTGGCTTATAACCTTATAAGCCCACCCCCGACAACACAGCTCCAGTGAGGTTGTAAAATCCAAACTGCCACCAGCTGAGGATCAATTACCCAGAACACATTCATTTGTGGGGGACACCTGGGTCAAACCATGACACATGGGTACTATAAAACTGAACCCAAGCCAGTAGGCTTTGCAAGCAAGTACTTTTATTCACTGAGCCATTTCCTCAGCCTCCAAATTGCTGGCTTTTTTTTTTTTTGTCTCTCTCTAGCCCAGGCTGACCTGGAATTCACTAAGTAGTCTCAGGCTGGTCTTTAACTCACTGTGATCCTCCTACCTCTGCCTCCCAAGTGCTGGGATTAAAGGCACAATGGGCCATCATGCCTGACAAACTGCTAGCTTTAGCCCTCCGAATTTTATACATATTTAAGCATGTATTTTATTTGTGAGTCACACTTTAAGAAATAGGATATTCACATAGGTTGCTAAATTTCTAACAAACTAGTCCTCACAGATGTAGGATAAACAGTAGGAGGTTGAAGGCAGGAACGCTTGGGTACAGAAGCTCACTGTGTGTCTCTCACTAAAGTCTCCCTTGTGCCTGAGCTCTCCTCAGTGTTTTATTTGATCGGTCTTAACATTTTCGTTATGTTTTATGTACTTGACCTCCACTGTTGAGCTCTGCGTTTTACTTCAGAACTAACACTACACACGCGAATGAGCTGTTACCAGTTTGTGAGCAGATGAATGGATTATATGTTTTATCTCTCTGATTTCCATCCTCCACCAATCCCCAGCCCAGGCACGCAAAGCACAGACTTGGTGATTTTGTGAGTCTAGCGAGGCATCAGTTTAATCTCTCTAGGACAGTTTCTGAGCATAATCGTCCTGCCTCAGTGCAACTGCCTGGAAATGTACATTCATCCAGTGATCACTTGGGTCCTGGTTGACAGACAGGCCACCTTTCTCGCCTCGTCTCCCACAATCTGAATGCTTGCCTCAAGTTTCACGAAGTTGAATAGTTCTCAGTCTTTTCTGTCTCTCTGATTTCAGCATGCCCATCCTCTGTTCCAGACACTCTCCCCTGCTCTTACAGATCCTGTTTCGACCTCTTTTCCAGGTCTTATTAAACCTCTAAGTGGGGATCAACATAATAGTATTCCTAAGGCTCTGAGGCTCATGTGTGGTCTGTGCCCTGCACGAAGATTCCTGGCCTGGGCAAGGTGGTGATGAATACACAGCTTCTGCCCCTTTGAAGAGTTGTAGGGCTGTTTGCATAGATAGCTCTGTCCTTTCTTGAGTTATGTCTGAAGAAACCCTGGGTGAGGTTTCTGTGCTTAGCCAATCCTCCCTTAGCAGATTTTTTTTTATCTTGAAATGAAGTCAGTTGAATGGATTTGTATAGTAGCCTGCTCTAAGAATCTACTTCCCCAAAGCCCACATCTTTTCCAAGTATTGTTAATCTATTTGTGTGTATTATATAATGTGCTTGTATGGATGTACGTGTGCCACAGCTCACATATGGAGGTCAGAAGACAACTTTAGGGTGTTTCTTCTCTCCTTCCTTTCTTTTATTTTTTGATAGTATATTTATTTATTTGCAAGGAGAGAGAGAGAATGAATGGGTTACACCAAGGTCGTTAGCCACTGCAAACGAACCCCAGATGCATGCACCACTTTGAGTATCTGGCTTTATGTGGATACTGGGGAATTGAACCTGCAGCACCTATGTAAAAAAACCAGGTGTAGACACACACCTGTAACACCAGTCCTGGGAGGCAGAGACAAGGGAATTGCCGGGGTTCTCTGGTCAGCCAGTCAGAATGAGAATAGCAGCTTCAGATTCAGTGAGAGTCTACATCTCAAGGAAACAGTGAGGAAGAAATATCGAGGATACCCAGTGTTCTACATTTACTCATTCATGCACACACACACACACACACACACACACACACACACACAGACACACACACACAAGAAAAAACTTAAAAGAAAGTTTTCCTCAGGTATTAAAACAATTATAATTTTAGTATTTATTTGCAAGAACACACACACACACACAGAGAGAGAGAGAGAGAGAGAGAAAATTGGTACTCCAGGGCCTCTAGCCACTGCAAACAAAAACTCCAGATGCATGCACACTTTGTGCATCTGGCTTTGTGTGGGCACTGGAGAACCAAACCCAGGCCATTAGGCTTTGTAGGCAAGCACCTTAACTGCTGAGCCATCTCTCTATCCCCTGGAAGGTTTTTTTTTTAATGGAAAATGCCATTATTTTTATTCAGTTCCTATTAACAATAGGATAGTATTTGCATTCATGTTTCCTCTGTCTTCAAATAAAGAACCATTCCCCAGTTTATCTTGATATTTTAAGATCTTAATATCTTTTGTGGCGTGTAAGCCAATTGTTCTGTAGTTACTCCAACTCGCTTGGCAGAAATTCCTTTTAAATGATTGAAGTCATCCCAATTAATGCCTTTCTTGAATTCTCTTACTTTGTAAATGTCTTATTCTGTCACTGTAAATGTTTTCTTGTACCATTGTGGTCACATGAATGCTGGAGCTAAACAGCACAAGCAAAGGATCCAACATGGAATTTAGTGACACTTCCACATGCAGTTGTCTTTCTAGGTCTCTTTCATGGGTACACTATATTGTTGAGTTTGTATGTTTCCTCTAAGATGCAAGAGACATTATTGATACTAACAGTTTGTGATGAAGGAATGTTTGATTGGTTCCATTTTGGCTTGGGAAGAATATGCCTATTATAGTCAACTTCTTGTTTTGGGCAGAAAGAACCCAACCAAAAGCAGCTGATGGCAGGAAAGGGTTTATTTTGGCATACAGACTCAAGGGGAAGCTCCATGATGGCAGGGGAAAACAATTTCATGAGCAGAGGTAGGACAGCACTTCCTGGCCAACATCAGATGGACAACAGCTGCAGGAGAGTGTGCCAAACACTGTCAAGGGGAAGCTGGCTATAACCCCCATAAGCCCACCCCCAATAACACAGCTCCAACAGGGTTCCAATTCAAAAATTGCCACCAGCTGGGGATTAAGCATACAGAACACATAAGTTTATGGAGGACACCTGAATCAAACCACCACATTCTGCTCCTGGCCCCCATAAACTGATAACATGCATGATGTAAAACTCAATGCATTCAGTCCAACTTTAAAAGTCCCCATAATTTTTATCAATTCCAATGATGTTCAAACATCCCCACAGTCCAAAGTCTTTTAACTGAGCCATAGTACCAAAAGAAAAAAGCAAACTAACTAATAAAAAACCAACTTAATGGCACAGAACATTCACACTGCAAAATATAGCATTGGGCATAAAAAAGAATTTTTTTTTTTGAGGTACAGTGAGCAGAAGGTGGACGTCACCTCCTGGACAACATCAGGTGGACAACAGCAGCAGGAGAGTGTACCACGCACTGGTGAGTGGAAACTGGCTATAACACCCATAAGAGTACATATCTCACTCTAGCCCAGGCTGACCTGGAATTCACTATGTAGTCTCAGGGTGGCCTCAAACTCAATGCATTCCTCCAACCTCTGCCTGTGAAGTGCTGGGATTAAAGGTGTGCACCTCCATACCCAGCCAATACAAAATTTTAAAAATAAACTGGGTAAATATCAAATTCTGCAACTCCAAGTCTGACAACTCTTCAGTGACAAGTCTTCAAGTTTGATCATTCTAACCAGTGATGAGTCTCTGGAGTTCCAATTCTGCCCATCCAGCTTTGCTGATCAGAGTAGACTCCATTCATTGCCAGCAGCTCTCCTTGGCATTCATCCCATAGTCCTGGTATCTCCACTACAACCCATGGTTCATCCTCCTGGCTCCATCAAGCCTCCACACAGGTGATTCAGCAACCCAGCTTCACACTATCCATGGCCATTTCAAAAAAACGACAAAAAAAACAGGTTTCAAATCCAATGACCCTATTTCCTGCATTTGTTGCACTCCATAGTACCAGGTTGACTACCAATTTGTTAATCCAGGGGGGAAAATAAAGCATACTTTGAAGAGCAGGAAACCTCCTTCAGCATTCAGCCCTCTACTTTAAAAGAGTCCACATACTTGTCCCAATGCAAGTTCACCTGGCCCAATCTCAGTGGTTGTCATCTCTCTGAACAGGCAGCAGTTTTGGCCCAACTGTTTCCTTTCTTTTTGTGCCATCTCCATCTACTCATGCCAGTCCAATTCTAGACAACACAACCCTGCACAAAGTCTCTGGACACAGACAGGTAGGATGCAGCAAGTCTCTCACACAAACTGCTTCTAGCCCAAACTCTACAAAGTTCTTTCTCATCCTCATCAGCCAAACCTCACAGTCCACAGTTTTTACTGCATTCAGATCTTTCAACTCTGACCAGAATGGTTCATCACGCTGTACTTAGAGCACTGCAAAGCTTCTCTTAATCCAAGGTTTCAAATCCTTTGAGATTTCTCCTGCAAATCAGCTCCAAAAGGCCAAAGCCACAGAATCAATTTTCCAGCAGTAAGATCCCACTTCTGACACCAATTTTACTGTTGCATTTAGTTTCTCCTGTCTGCAACAAGCATCCAACCATAAGCAGTTTATAGAAGGAAAGGCTTACAAACTTGAAGGGAAGCTCTATGATGGCAGGAAAAACCATGGCATGAGCAGAGACTGGACATCACCTCCTGTCCAACATCAGGTGGAAAATAGCACCAGGAGAGTGTGTTAAACACTAGCAAGCTGGCTATAAATACCCATAAGCCCGCTCCCAACAACACTCCTCCAACAAGGCTTCAATTCTAAAATTGCCACCAGCTGAGCATCAGACATTCAGAACACATGTTTATGGAGGACACCTGAATGAAACCACCACAATGCCTAATGCTCAAGGTAATCCCTCTCTCGCAGCTCCTGCCATGCTCACTGAAACATCTTTGATCAGTGGTGCAATTGACGATTTCTTTTTTGTGGAGTCTATGGCCATACCACCCCAAAAATGCTTGATCTTCTCTGATCTTTCTTGTGGATAAAAGAAGGAACTAGGGAGAAGGTAGGAGAGCATTGTGAGAGGCCTTTTTTCCATTGTAATAAATAAGCTTTTGATTTGTAGATTAGTCTTGCATGAGTTTAGTCTATCAGAACAATTTTTTTTCCATTTCCTGGTGTCATTTCAATCCAATAGGAGCTCTTTCACTATGGAGAATCCATCACAATAATGCTTCTCTGGGCATCTCCCAAGAATCAGCTGTCCGTATGTCTCATTTTCCTCACTCCTCTTCCACACCTCAGACCCATGCTATTCTGGGATGCTGGTCAACAGGAGTGGAAAGACTAAATCAAAAAGAAATGCCAGCAAATACAGGCCTCTCATCCACAGCCCACACAGCAGAGTTTTCTACATTCTGATTGTGAATGCTCTCATAAGCAGGCCTGCTTATGAGAATTACTTCTCTGTTCACAGTGGAAAACTTAACTCAGATCTGACTTTCACAAAATTAACTGGTATGAAGATAGCGTTGGAGAAAATGATAGGTAATGAATTCATTTGGAAGGAATGATAGTTTGGACCGTCTCAGGTAAGGTTGCAACAGAAATGGGTGATAGATGTTTTAGGAACTATGGCTGTGAGCACTGCCTGTTTCTTTTTGATTCCACGCATGTTTTAATTTTTAGGAATGGTATTTAAACCTTTATGTGATTTAAAATTTGTAGCAAATATTTTAGGCCCTGATGTTTTGCAATTAAAGGAAGGGAAATTGTTTAAGAAATGATCACTATAGTTGGAAAAAGGTATTTAGAAAATAATTATGTGTTAAGCCAGAAGATCTACTAATGTCTCACTCTGGCCCTGAATCATATTAAAATTCTTTTCTTTTTGCTTTAAAAAGATCAGATCTACCTCCTGTACCTTGGGCATTACAGGTTTTACTGTTGCCCAGATCTTGAAACCATACTCAATCTAGATTCCGTCTTGATGGATTTATTAAGCAGAACCGATGAGAGAGAATCTCCTTCTTCCTTATCCAGACCAAATGTGGCCCTAATGAGATGAGGCAGGAAAAATTCAGGCTTGTTTTTCTGCATTGACTGCTTTTCTCACTGATAAGCTTTTGTATGTGCCTCCAACACACAGCATGTTCAAGGCCTGAGCCTGTGCTGGATGGGCAGCTGGAGATCACCAACAGACAGAGCTATGCTGGAGTTTCCCTGAATAGGGGGCTGATGTAAGAGCATGGGGGTGAAACTCATTGAGCAAAACTGAGTTTTTCTGGCAGAGGTTTCAGAGTACATTTTGAGTCTTTTCAGGTGGAAAAACTTACCATTGTAAAATTACAAAGAATATTTGTTATGAGGGCTGGGGAAACAGACTTGTTGCATAAGCATGAGGACTGGAATTGGGATCCTCAGAACTCATGTAAACGCCAGTGGGCATGGCAGCCTGCCTCTGCCTGCAATCCTAGCACTTGAGAGGCAGAGACAGGGAAGTCCAGGGCATGCTTGCCAGCTAGGACATACCCTCATGAGCTCTGGCTCAAAAGAGAGATTCTTCCTTAGTAAATAAAGTCGAGAGCAATCATGAAGAACAATGAATGTTGTTTCTGGGAAGATGGCTGACTGTTAAAAGCACATTATTGAAAAGCCTGCAAGTCTGAGGTTCAATTCCCCAGTACCCACGTAAAGCCAGATGCACAAAGTGGTGCATTCATCTGGAGTTTGTATACAATGGCAAGAGGCCCACCCATACTTTTTATCTTTCTCTCTCTCTTTTTCCTTCCCTCTTTACTAACAAATAAATAATATTTCTAATATTCACTGGTGAAAAGACAGCTTCTTTAACAAATGGTGCTGGGAAAACTGAATATCTGTATGTAGAAGGATGAAAATAGATCCCTATCTCTCTCCATGCACAAGAATCAAGTCCAAATGGATCAAAGACCTGAAACTCTGAAATTGCTAGAGGAAAATGTGGGGAAAACATTTCAACATATTGGCCTAGATCAGGACTTTCTGAACATAACTCCAGTCACAAATGGAATAAGACAACTAATCCACCATTGGGACCTCATGGACACTGTGACTCAAGCAAAGACTGAAAAAATAAAACAACCCCATCAAAAAATGGACTGTAGAACTGAGTTCTCCAAAGAAGAAATACAAATGGCTAATAAACATCTAAAATCATGTTCTATATCCTTAACCATCAAGGAAATGAAAATTAAAATTACTTTGAGATTCCATCTCATTCCTGTCAGAATGGCTATCAGTAAGAAATCAAATGACAATAAATGCTGGTGAGGGTGTGGGGAAACAGAAAACCTTCGCCAATGTTGGTGAGAATGTAAACTGGTAGAGCCATTGTGGAAACTGGTGTGATGGTTCCTGAGACAACTGAAAATAGAATCAATGTTTGATCCAGCTATACCACTCCTTAACATATACCCTAACGACCCTACTCGTGACTAAAGAGATCCTTGCTCATCCATGTTTACTGTTGTTATATTCCCATTAGCTAGGGAAGGAACCAGCCTAATGAAGATGTGATTGGTATATTTATACAATAGAGTTTTATTCCACTGTGCAGAAATGAAATTGTAAACTCCACAGGGAAATGGAAAGATCTGGAAAGGATTATATAAGTGAGGTAAGCCAGGCTGTCAAATGTCACTTGTTCTCTCTCATATGTGAATCCTAGCTACAAATGTTTCTATTTGTATGTAAGTTGACGTAAAAGTTAGTTGTAGAGACCAGGAGGCTTAAAAGGAGCCACGAGGGAAGGAGGAGAGAGAAGAGCTTAGGAGAGAGTGTAGTAAATATGTACGTAGAGGGGAGGAATACGGGGGTGAAATGGTCTCAGTGGGATTAGTAGAGGGGATGGAGGAGAGGGTGGTAGGAGGAGGGTTAATCACACTTTAAGATGTTACAAATGTGCCATATGAAAACCTACTTCCTCACTATGATACAGTATTTGGGGGATCAGGAGAGGTCTCCCAAATTTATAAACCCCAAGTTTGGGTTCAGTCGTATCTTTAACAAAGAATTGACAAATGTAAGCTCAAGAAGGATAAATTATTAATTACTCTATTATAAAATAATATATAATATATGTACTATAATATACTGTATATATAATATATTATGAATGTACTTAGACAGAAATCACAAATTGTATGGTTTATTTACGGGAGGTTGGGATCTAGGAAGGACGTTAGGGCAGAGTCATAAATATGTGGGAAGTGGGAGACCTAATCTCATGTAGAAAACACTGCACAGTTTATAAGGTTCATTTAAGAAAAATTGAGGTTTTGGGGAAATACTTCAGTAGAGCCACAAGCATGTGGAGGGCAGCCCATTTCAGAGAAACTGAGGCTGCCAAGGGACGACTGGAATGGAGCTGAAAGCATGTGGAGTGTAGAATCTCGAAGCTTGTGTAGGGAGACTTGGGAGAAACACATGGAAGGAAGTTCAGAGGGCGGAAGATGAAGGTCAAGGAAGAGCATCAGAGGGAAAATATCAAAGCAGACACCAAGAACTTCAGTGTCCACGTTTGCAGTGGCTTGAGGCCCTGAAGCACCCATGTCTATTCTCTCTCTCTTGCAAATCAATAAGTCAAATACATAAATTTAAAACAAGGATTGAGTTTGCAACTTACATCTTCAGCAGGTGGAGCCTTTTTGGGGAGATGTATCACTGGGGGGGGAGCAGATCTTTTAGTGCAGCCCTGAGGTATGGGGAGAGCAGTTTGAGCTCTGGCTGGGCTGTTTGTGCTTGCAGCCTGTTTGGTGGGTTCTCTCTGCTATGGATCTATGGAAGTGATGGAACTTCCCCTGAAATCTGTAAATCTGAAAGAAACCCTTTCCTCCCACAAGCTGATCAGATGTTGGTCCAGTAACAAGAAAGTGACTGCAAGTCTGAGTGACTGAGTGAAGGTATCACAGTCCCAGGTCTCATTAGCAGCCAGATGGTGGAGTCCCATCCCACCCATGTCAGGGAGGGAGGTCTTGTGCACATTCAGGTAGTTACAGAAGTAACAGAACAGGTTATGACATATACCCTGAGGCTTCTCCCTGCATCTTTGACCAAGAGTTTGCTAGGCAGGTTATGCATAGGCTGGAAAAGACCAATGGGAATGAATTAACTTCTGAGAACTTAATTTTAACAGAGTACAGCCTTTCTGCCCCATAGTTCTTAATATCTGCCCCTTTTTGCAGAATCATTGTAGGAGGGTTGTAAGGATGAAAAGTCGTATGAGTTCTCTAGGCAAAGGGATACCGGAAGTTCAAGATGACACTGTTATTTTCTCTGTGTGCTCTTCCCTCTGAGTGCCCTACATTACTATGGATTGTTACTTTTGGCCTATAACTAACTGTTGGGGCCAGCACTGTTTGGAAATTCTTCATCTTCTTAGATGAGATGTCACTGAGAGTGAAAGTGACTTCTAATGCAGAATGGACTTCCGCCCCACTGCCATGGATACATTTGTAGCTTCAGTTTCATGATCACAAGTCTCTCAACAGTGTTTCTCTTTCTCCAGATCCTTCTCTATTGTTTATTATTTTTTTCCCATTTTAGTTCCTATTGGACAAATCCTTAGCCTTAAATGAACCCAGATATTTTTTTTTCTCTGGATCTGGGCCAGCAACCTCACAGGCAGGTGCTACCAAGTGGGTGTTTTCCCTAGTGAGGATTGAGTAATAAAGTATAAATTGTGAGCAACACAATCCTGAAATTCTTTTTTGTTTAACACCCCTTATACCAAATCTCCTACTTTCCATAGAAAATGAGAATTATCAGATAACAAATCTCTCCATTTCAATATTCAGACATAGACACTACCTACATACACTGACATTCTACCCATTTTTTTTCCTCTTTTATCCAGATGAACTGTCTCTGTTCTGCAGAACTCACCCTTTCTTGATTGCTTGTAGACCTTACCTATTGGTTACTTCTTTTCTTTTGTACATTCAACCACTCATTTCCTCAAACTTGAATAGTTCTGTGTCACTCCCATTGGAGGAAAAAATGTTCAATTCTAAATTCCTCCCATCTGATCTCAAAACAGGTTAAACGATTCCAGTGTTCACTAATCACCAAGTAGAGGGGGAAAGTTACTTAATACTATATTCCTTATAAACATACTTAACTTTAAAAAAACTTTTATTGATAGCTTCCATAATTATAGATCATAACCATTATGATTCCCTTCCCTCTCCCCCATATTTCTTCTCTCTCTCAATTAGTCTCTGTTTTGTTTCAGTGTCATCATCATTTCCTCCCATTATGTGTAGGGATTATCAGGAACTGCGAAGTCATGAATATCAAGGCCATTTTGTGTCTGGAAGTTTGTGTTGTAAGCAGTCCTACCCTTCCTTTGGCTCTTACAATCTTTCCACCACCTCTTCTGAAATAGACCCTGAGCCTCGGGATGTGTGACAGAGATGTCCCAGTGCTGAACACTCCACTGTCACTTCTTCACCACCATCTGAAAACAGAAGCTTCTCTAGCCAAAAGTGAGAGTAGCATTATTATATCATATGCTCATTTTAAAAAAAATGCTTATAAGACAGTTTGGTGGACTTAATATATGTAGTTAGCTAGACAAGAGCAGAGCCTGCTTAAATTTATTTACATTTTGCCTACAACGTTGTCTTCACAGTAACTTCTAATAGGTTAAAAACTATAATTAGTTAGATTCCTCTTCACATATGTGGTAACCTATAGCACAGACACTTTCCACACTGCCTACAGCTCTCTCTCTCTCTTTGCCTCAATGGGTCACGTATATAATAGCACTTTCTAGATTTGAGAGGGCTGTTTGGATTAGAGTCACAGATGACACAGGATATTGACTGGATTGGAACCTGACTTCTAAATGGCCCAATAGGAGGAGGAAGTTGCCTGGAAGCAACTTGTGAGGGCCTTAAGGTTGTGGGAACTCATCTGCACTAGGCGTTGGGACCGAGAGGTAAAGAGAAGCCTCTCCTATGAAAAATGAGGGAAAATCCAGAGACCAGGCCCCTCAGGTTGAAGTGAGAAATGGAAACTTTCTATCCCAGAAGATTCCCAGGCTGTGTTGAGTCTCCAGAACAGCTTATGCCAAGCTATTGTCTTTTTAAACCTAAGCTCATGTTGGATCAATATACACATCTCATGTCCCTCTTGGAGGCGTCTTCATTCCTTGACTTGTCTCTTTTCCATAGATTCTTTGGCCAAGAAGATTTTGTAAATCTTTGCTTTCTGGAGATTGTGAAACAAAAATGACAGGTGTGATTTTTGTTGGGCTATATTGTGTCTCCTCCCCCCCCCAGAACGCATGCTTATATTATAACACCAGATGGGTTCTGTATTTTATGCATGCCTGTCTTGTTATGCTCTAAAGGATTTTAACATTATACTCAGAATTGAGTCTCTCTCTAGATTTCATCCCCATAAAAGATGTTCAAAGTTTGTATAGGCTGAGCCAAACACTTTTTGGCAAATGTTTTTTTCTTTATTTAGTTTGAGTTTTGCAAAGATTTGGCCTTCACGTAGTCATATATTTTCTTCTCTTTTATAGGCTTTAAAAATACATTTGCTTAACAAACATGGATTTATCCATATGTACCAGGCATCGTGGTAAGGAATGAGGTTATGGGAACAAGATATGGTCCCTGTGCTTGAGGTAGAAGCGGAATCCATTGACGATGGTTCAGCAGGAACAGAATTGTAATAGAGGCAGGCACATGGACACAGAGAAGAGCCAGCAGATTTAGGACCTTTGACCCCACTCATTGATCTCCTCTGGAAGTAATGAATAAAGATAGAGAAACTAGTATGTTTTTATTTTAAGTTCTTGGCTGCCACACATATATTGTCATAAGCAATTGCATTTTGGAATTTAGCAGACTCTATTTTTCCAATAACCACAGTCCTGGAGGAATCGGGTTGACATTTCACTGGTATACATGCACACACATCTATCCATCAAGGTCGCATTGACTGTCATCTGTAGCCAGAGGAACAGTTATTTCTGGAGAGTCTTAGAGCGAGGGAGCAAAGACCATGCCCAATAGGTTTAGGATGAAACTAACCAGAGCAAGAGCATGACTAATCTTCACCCCCAGCTCCTCTCTGAGTCAATTACAGAACAATGACCATTCAACACGGCTATAGATACAATGATGAGACTCCAATCCATCCTTCAGGAAAGACCCCGGCAACCCAGTACATGACAAGGTGAGAGACGTGGGTGGGTGGAAGCAAACCATGTCACAACGGTAATGAAAATGCTATTATTTCTGCTATTATTCAGCTCAGAGTGCGTGGGCAGCAGGCAATAACTCTGAACATGGCTCGTTTATGTTAAACTATCAAGCTTTTTGCTTCAGCAAGAGATCTGTCCATGTTACGAGGCTTGGGAAATGTTAGATTCTCTTCTTCTTATACATAAAAATACAGAATACAGCCGTCATTCCTGAAATCCAGGTGTCTGGCCAAACCTCTAGCATTTACAGCTGGCCTCCATAGCTCCACGTGTACACCACGTCACCTGCGTTCCCTTGAAACTGCAGGGAGGAAATGCAATGTAATTTTCTTTATACAAACTTTTTTTCTTTTATTTTTAAAAAAATATTTATTTATTTATTTTTTTAGAGACAGTGAGAGAGAGAAAGATGCAGACACAGAGATAGAATGGGTGCACCAGAGCCTCCAGCCACTGCAAATGGAACTCCAGACACATGGGCCACCTTGTGCAGCTGGCTTTACGTGGGTATTGGGGAAGAACTCGGGTCCTTCTGCTTTGCTGGCAAACGCTTTAACCACTAAGCCATCTCTCCAACCCTTGTAACATTATTTTCTATTTTATTTATATTGGTTTTTTTCCCATTAGCACTTTAAAAATCCTTTGGCTTTCCAAGGCCAAAACCTGAAAGTCTATTAGTTGTCACAGAGAGAATCAGAGTCCAAGCAAACCTTGGACACAGAAAAGCCTAGAGAATGAACAACACGGGGCCTGAGCAATTTGATACAACGATGCAAACGATGTTTATTTCACTTTGAGCTTCTGTAAAGTCTTCAACTTGAGCTCAGAGCCTGGAATGGGAACATCATGAGTTCGAGAATCTGAGGTCCAATTCCAGTGTCAATTCATAAACAGGACTTGGGGGAAGCCATTTCCTTCCTTGAGTCTCAGTCTCCCTGTGTAAAAACCAGATAAGTATTTATGGTTTCTGGGTAAGATTTTCATTCTGAAACTCATTGCTGAAATGAAGTAAGGATACATGTGGACACGAATGAATCGGGGAATGAGGAGTTCATCAATCACCAATTAATACCAAACGAGCTTCCTATTTTCTTTTGTGGTCCTCAACCACAATCTCTAGTTGGAGATTTCTGTGTTTTTATGATGCCATCACTGATTATTCCAAATTTGTGGAAAGCCTTTCTTGAGTTTAGTATACCAGGCCGCCCTCTAGTGGACAAGAGCTTATATGACTGCATCCCCAAAGGTTTTGTAAAGGAATCAAGCCTCTGTTTCCTGTACTGAAATTCCAGATCTCAAGACATCACTCTTTAAAGTTCTTGTTGGCTGTGGTAGTTTGAAGGGGTGTCCTCCAATAGATTCAAAAATTTATTAAAGTTTTTCTTCAGCTGCCTGGCTGGAAGGTGTGTCACCTTGGCCAGATCCTCTCCACTATGACATCTACTTTTGGGGATTGATGTTAGTTCTGGGGTAGAGCACCTGCCTAGCATGTGCAAACCCCGAGGCTCTCGATTCAACCCCCAGCACTTCAAAACTAAGAAAAACTTTTTCTTCGTTTCTACATGAAGTGAGCATGTGGAGTGTCTTTCTGAGCCTGATTTATTTCACTGAACATAATGTCATCCAGGCTCATCTGTGTTACCACAAAGGACGTAATTTATTCTTTTTATGGCCATATAATATCTTTGGTGTGGTATGTGGGATATCTTCTTTAGCCATTCATCTGTTTTGGGCTACCTATATTCCACTGTGGACATGTAACAAATTTTCATTATCCATTTATCGATTGGGGGATACTTTGATTATACTTAGATCATTTCATTTTCTTGGCCTTTGTGAATAGTGCTGCAATCAACATGGAGGTGTAGCTATCGTTTCATCATCCTGATGTAAATTTGCTCAAAAATGTACTTGATCATGAAGTTCCTGGATCATACTATGTCTAGTTCTTTATAAAACAGCCATCCAGTTTCCTACAATGGTTAAACTAATATATTCCCACCAACAGTGGATGAGTTTGAGAGTTCTTATTTATGTTTCCTCAGCAGTACCTGTCATCTTATATCTTTCTGATAACAGACATGCTCACTGAGTTGATTTATAGTTTCCTGATGCCTATTGATGTAGACTTGTGTTCTCTCTCTCTCTCTCTCTCTCTCTCTCCCTCCCTCCCTCCCTCCCTGTGAGCACAGGTCCTTGCTTGATTTTATTTTTATACACTTGCTCATGTTAAAAAAATCATACAACTTGCTTTTTGCTGCTGTTTAATATGGATGGGTGGATGACCTGCCCTAACACCCATAAGCCCACCCCACCCCCAACAAAACACCTCTAAAAAAATTCCAATTCCAAAACTGCTATCAGCTGGGGATCAAGCATTGAGAACACATTAAGTTGGGGGGACACTGGAATCAAACCACTACAGGGGTCATATCTAAAAATCTTTGCTCAGATTAATGGCCAATGCCCTATATTTTAGGTAAACATGGAAAACATTCCATGAGAAATGAACGTTTGTGGTAAAATCCTGCCATCTCTTTGTAGCTCCTGTTATCAGTGACTCACAGTTACAGAGTCACTTTATTGCACAAGTCACATTCTTGCCGTCTCTTGACACCACCGAGCAGAAGCAGGGCTCTAATGTACTGGGAGACCAGAATGAGGATCTTCTGAAATATGGAAAATGTTCTCTACTCATGTACATAGTATATAATAACCCAGGCCACCTTATAGGCCAAGAACCTCGTTGAGTGTAGCTACTTATATTCTCCTCAGCAGTGTTGAGTTCTCTATTTTATTTTATTTTATTTTATTTAGTTTTTTGGAGGTAGGGTCTTGCTCTAGTCCAGGGCTGACCTGGAATGCACTATGTAGTCTCAGGCTGGCCTCAAACTCATGGCGATTCTCCTACCTCTGCCTCCCGAGTGCTGGGATTAAAGGCGTGTGCCACCACACCTGGCTTTGAGATTCTTCTTTGTCCCAACCTTCTTGCCATGCTTAGTATTGTCAGTCCTTTTCTATTAATTTCTTTAATAATAAGTGACACATATAGCATCTTCTCATATCCTCATTAGCATTTACATATCCTCATATGGAGTTATTAAATAATAATAATCTTGTTCATTTCTCTTTCTTTTCCTTCCTAATTGATAAAAATTCTTTATGTAAAATTCTTTTTTAATATTGTATTTATTTTATTTGCAAGCAAGTGGGACAGAGAGAAGAGAGACAGGCAGAGAGAGAAAGAGGCCAGGGCCTCTAGCCGCTGCAAATGAATTCCAGATGTTTGTGTCACTTTGTGCATCTGGCTGTCCGTGAGTACTGGGGAATTGAACCTGGGTCATCAGGCTTTGCAGGAAAGTGCCTTAACCACTGAGCAATCTCTCAAGCCCTGTGTAAAAATTCTTCACAGATTATGTATTTGAATTCTTTGCTGAATATGTGTAATATAAATGTTTTCTCCCTTTCCGTGTCTTTTTAATCTTTTAGCTTTTTTTATTGTGTACACGGTGTGCATGTGTGTGGGTGGGTGTGCACATGTGTGTAGAGAGTAGAAATTGATGTATGTCTTCCTTGCTCACTCTCCACTTTATTTAACTTTTTTTTGAAATTTATTTTTTTAATATTTTATTTATTTGAGAGAGAGAGAATGGGCGCACCAGGGCCTCTAGTCACTGTAAATGAACTCCAGACACATGTGCCCTCTTGTGCATCTGGCTTTACATGGGAACTGGGGAATCGAACTCAGGTCCTTCTGCCTTGCAGGCAAACACCTTAACCTATAAGCCAACTCTTCAGCCCTTATTTGAACTCTTTGTTGAAAACACACCAGGGTCATAATCTCCTCCCACCACCTTCTCTTTCCCCCTTGGAGTCTCCCCTCCCTGAGTCCCTTCTAGCTAGTCTCTTCTACTTTGATGTCATCATTTTTCCCTCATGTTCTACAGGACTTGTGTAGGTAGCATCAGCCACTGTGAGGTCATGAGTATCAAGGTCACATTGCGTCTGGAAGACAGTATTGTGAGCACTCCTCTCCTCTTGGCTCTTCCATTCATTCCCCAACACCCTTCTGCGGTGGTCCCTGAGCCTTGGAAGGTGCGACAGAGATGCCTCACTTAGTGCTGAACACGCCACTGACACTTCTCCTCAGCACTTAGGTGAGTTTTGAGTCTGTTTCATCTGACAAGAGAAGCTTCTGTAACCAAAGGTGCAAATAGCATTAATATTTGGCCATAAAAGTAAGTATTTAGAGGGCAGGTTGATGCACATAATCTATCTCTTTTGTGTGTGTGTGTGTGTGTGTGTGTGTGTGTGTGTGTGTGTGTGTGTTTTGAGGCAGGATCTTGCTCTAGCTCAGGCTGACCTGGAATTCACCCCATAGTCTCAGGCTGGCTTTGAACACATGGCAATACTCCTACCTCTGCCTTCCAAGTGCTTGATTTAAAGGCATGCGTCACCTCAACAGGCTGCAATAGATCGGTTTAGCCAGACAACAGTAATTGTTTCCCCCCTAGGGCTTATGACCTCCCCAGCAATAGGCTTTTGAATACGTTTTCAGTACCAGGCAGGAATTCTCTCCCATAAAGTAGGCATTAGGCCCAATCAGAAAGCAGCTGGTCTCCCCCCCCCCAAAAAAAAAAGACATGCCACCATTGTGGCATTTGGTACATTTGTCCTGGCTGGCTAGCCATAAAGCTTGTAAGGTCCTCTGCTGGTTAAGACTATTGATGACTTTTCTCCCCCAACAGGCTGCATAGCTCTTTCTAGCATCTTGACAACGAATTCCACCTTATTTTTTTGAGACAGGGTCTCTCACTGAATGGAGAGCTTAGTGGTTCAGCTACCTCCCAAGTGCTGGAACTAAAGGTGTGCACCACCATGCCTGGCCCATAGAAGTTTTGGATCTTTGTCTTAAGGATTTTTATAAATTTTGGGAATTTCTCAGGCAATACCTCTTCAAGAAGTCATGAGAACCCGGCTGAAGACTGGGCTATCCATGGTCCCCTACCACAAAGACTGATACAGACGGCCCATGGAGGAGGATATCCAGCTGACTGGGGATGGGGAAGGGGGGCAATGGGGAATTGGGGATAACAACTCATGGTAGGCCCACTAAACAATGTAACTCATTATGGACAATAAAGAAAATAAAAGAATTATATTTCTTTCACTCTTTTCTTTATTATTTATTTACTTATAAGCAGGCAGAGATAGAAGAGAGACAGAAAGAGAGAGAATAAGTGCACTAGGGCCTCCAGCCACTGCAAACAGACCCCAGAAGCATGTGTCAGTGCATCTGGCTTTATGTGGGTGCTGGGAACTCAAACCCCTGGCTTTTTGCAGGCAAGCACCTTGACCCCTGAGCCATCTCCCAGCCCCCCCTTTTTTTCCTGGAACAGCAACTAGAACTATACAAGACTTTGTGCCTCATCATGTTTCTTAAGTCCTTTTCTTTCTCCAGCGTTTTTTTTCTTTTTAATTTTTATTATTTACTTATTTATGTGTGTATGAATATGGGTGCATATATGTGCAGATATGGATGTTGTGTGTATGGGCGCATGTGTGTGTGCTCATGGCTCACATGAGGAAATCAGAGGACCACTTCGTGGTGTATCTCCTCTCCTAGCTTCTTTTGGGACAGGATCTCTCTTGCTGTGCTGCTGGTGAGCTTCTGGACTCTCCTGGTGCTTCCTCCTGTTGCCTGAGGCATTTGGGGAGTATAGAGGTGGGCACCTTATGTGGGTGCAGAAGAGGACCGAGTTTAGGTAGGCAGGTTTGGAAACAAGTGCCTTTAACTGCTGCGCCATCTTCCCAGCCTTCTTTAGCTTTTAACCTGGATACTTTGGAAATATATATTTTCCAATTTACTTTTTTCTATGATTTATGAATTGTTCTTAGCCCTGTCTATTGTAGTTGTAGTTTCAGTTGTTGAATTTTTGTTGTTGTTGTTCTTTTTGATTGGTCCCACTTAATAAATTTCAAATCTCTCATGAAATATTTCATTTCCTTTAAAAATATTTTTTAAAAATTATTTATAAGCAGAAAAGATAGCAAAAAGAGAGATAGACAGAGAAAATGAGCGCGCCAGGGCCTCCAGTCACTGCAAATGAACTCCAGATGCGTGCACCACTTTGTGCTCTGGCTTTATGTGGGTGCTGGAGAATCGAACCCCGATCGTTAGGCTTTACAGGCAAGCACCTTAACCACTGGGCAATCTCTCCAGGCCCTCATTTTTTAAAAAAAGTATTCTATTTATTTATGAGAGAGAGAGACACAGAGAGAGAGAGAAAGTATGAGCACACCAGGGCCTCCTACCACTGTAAAAATTATTCCAGACACATATGTCACTTTGTGCATCTGGCTTTATGTGAGTACTGGGGAATCAGACTGGGGCCATCAGGCTTTATAAGAAGCACCTGCTAACGACTGATCCATCTCTCCTGCCTATTACTTCTTTATCTATTTTTCTTTTTTGTTTTGTTTTGTTTTGTTTTTGTGGAAAAGTCTCACTCTAACCATGTCTGACTTGGAACTTACTCTATAGTCTCAGGCTGGCCTGTGCCCACAGTGATCCTTCTACCTCTGCCTTCCTAGTGTTGGGATTAAAGGAATGTGCCAACACGCCGACTTTCTTAAACACCATAATCATATAGTTACTTTGAATATTAATTGCATAATTATCTTAACTAAATGAACCACTTAATACACCTAAAATTTTGTTTTTATATGACTAGCATTAGCCTATTTTGGAAAATATTTATTTACTTACTTGCAGAGAGAAAGAGAAAGAGAGAGAGAAAGAGGGGGGGGCTTACAAACTCGAGATGCATGCACCACTTTGTGATCTGGCTTTATGTGGCTACTGGGGAATTTGGGGAATTGATCCCAGAGTGGTTAGGCTTTGCAAGCAAGTGCCTTAACCACTGAGCTCTCACCAGTCCTGGAAAATACCTTTTTAAAGTAGAGTTAAACTTGAAAACTGAAGTATTCGAAATTCTGCATGTAAGTGTATGGAGATAGAATTTGGCATCTGAATAATAAATATAAATAGTTTTTCCTTAGTGTTGAATCATGTAACTTAACATTGAAAATGAAATATTAGTCATGTGTCACTTGCTTTAATTTTTTTTAAACTCAAGCTTGCCAATATCTATGTTTAGTAAAGAAATCACTGGGTCATTTGTTGAGTGGGTAATATTGGTCAGGTAATTATACTAGAAGAAGAAAATGACTAGGCTTGGTCAATAGAAGTGAAAGAAATACCTTTAAGAAATTTCAGGAAGATAAAACAGGGTGACACAACCTCCCTCACAAGGAACCAATTTAAATCAGAAGTTAGCAGAATAATGAGAAAGTAACATCCAGTGCATACACACTGTGTGTCAGCTGACGTCAACGAGATCTGCGCACTCTCTGGTTCAGGTTTCCCGCAGTTTATGAGACAAAGACTACACCCAGGAGTGTAGAGAGTTCATATCCACAGGACCTGACAGGATCCAGAGCCAAGAGCAGCCGGGCAAATGCTTTGCCCATTTTGGACTGCAGAAGTGAGGGACACCAAGAAAATACTCAGAACTTGATCAAATAGAGCATAAGGTCATGTGCCTGGCATGGACCCACTGTAATGACAATAAAGGAGAAATAGGAGGGTATGTTGGGGGGGGCATCGTGTGAGAGTGAAGTATTAGTGAAATAGAGAAACTGAGGCAGAAAACACTCTACCTAGGAAGGGCTAGGAAGGATAAAGTTTAATTTTTAAGTGATTGCCAGAGGGAAATAGAATGAAAAGGACAGAGACAAAACATTTTTCTGCATGTGCTTTTCCTCCTACAAATTTAACCTTAAGACAGGCATTTAATGTTATTATCTTTTATCATTTTATAAAAAGCTTTTAAAAGCCATTTTAAGAGCCCTGGAAACAATGACCAATTCAGTAGTGTGGATTACCCTAGTACTTAGAATGCGACCTCCAGAGGCCATTTCTCCTAGAAAATAACCAAAGCTCCTT
The DNA here is from genome assembly GCA_004024765.1 of Zapus hudsonius. Taxonomy (NCBI): domain Eukaryota; kingdom Metazoa; phylum Chordata; class Mammalia; order Rodentia; family Dipodidae; genus Zapus; species Zapus hudsonius. Next base: position 56,834 of record PVHP010006633.1, read on the forward strand.
GGAGAAATGTGGACTCTGGGGAAGAGAGGAGGCTGGGGCAGCTCGTCAGGCCTGAAAGCAAGGGAAACAACCATCAAGGTTTGCTAGGCCATATCCTGAGAAACGAGGAGCTGACATTAAAAGCTCTGAACGTGTGGCCTGTGGAGCCCTACGGACATCAGTGAATAGCACTGATGTGGCCATGGGTTAAAACAGTTCAGAAATGCTTTTATCCATAAGTTTAAAATAATACTGAAATTAACAAGAAGAACAAAAACCTCATCGATCACCCTTGAATGATGCTCAGCTCACTGCTTTGAAGGTTGACAGATAAATGGGAAATCAATCATGGATCCTGTGTTTCCAATGTAAATTGTAACTCAAGGTCGTTCATTATTAAAGAGGAAATTAATAGTTATTATAGAGGCAAGTTTTCTTCATAAATGATACTTTAAATAATGTGTGAAAAGGGAATGATATGATAAGAAAGCCTTTATTTTTCAAACCCTATTGAACTAGGGGATCTAAACAATCATTTTTAATGGCTGATAACTTCACAAAAAGAGAGTCACAATAAAAAGCTTAAGGGAAAGAGAGAGAAAGACAGAGAGAGACAGAGAGAGATTTCTGGACACGAGAGTCTATATCCACTATCCAACACTATTGCTATATGAATTCTGTAGTGGTATGATTCAGGTGTCCCCCATAAACTAAATGTGTTCTGGATTATTGATCCCCAGCTGATGGCAGTTTGGGTATTAGACCCTCGCTGGAGCTGTGTTGTTGAGGGCAGGTTTATGGGGGTTATAAGCCAGCGTCCCCTTGCCAATGTTTGGCACACCTTCCTGCCGCTGTTTGCAGTGCTGTGGCAAAGGTGATGTCCACCCTCTGCTCATGCCTTCGTTTTCCCTGCCATTATGGAGCTTCCCCTCGAGTCTGTAAGCCAGAATAAACCCATTCCTCCCACAATCTGCTCTTGGTTGGTTCTTTGTCACAGCAATGAGAAAGCTGATTACAACAGATTCCTACAGAACAGCCTTGAAAGATAACTTCTGAGGTATCCTGAAACCACACTGCCCATCTCCAACCCCTTGAGATGTTTTATCACTGTTCCTCAAACCTGTGCACATTCGTTATCAAGGGATATATGGTTGTTGTTTTTTTCTTTTTTAATCCTCAGCCCCAAATCCTAGCCTTAAGCATATGATCCAATAGGTGTCAGTTGAGGAATTGATTTTATAAAAGTCCAGGTACCTGTGATATCTCACCAGGTATGGGGGCCATTGACTTGTCTCCTTCTGTTCTCAAAGTCTCAGTGGTACCCTGTATGAAGCAGGCTGTAGGCAGGTGAAGCCTTGGGATATTTTGGAGAAATCCATCAAAAGGGTAATATTTTCAATCACCCTATCAACCTGCACTTAGAGGGTTTAGCTTTCTACTGTAAAAATAACAAACTAAAGATGGGTCATGGGAAATTCACAGGCAAAGTGATGCCAAATTTTCACTTCCTGCCCATAGCCCCTAACTGATCGCCACCCTCCTTCCCACTGAGATCAAATGTGACCTCAGAATCCTTCTCACTCCAGTGCTCCAGGCAGTCCCCACCAGTGAATGTTGACACAGATCAAAACAATTTGTCATCCTTGGCTCTGGCACCGCCATTACCCCTGTGCACTTCGAGTAGGGAGAAAAATATGATGTGTTCACATTTGCTTCTCAGCACACACCAGGATGAGGATGAAGTGGGGGTGATCAGGGGCCTTCCTTGTACCTCACAGTGACAGGAGGAGCTCAATCAACACAGATCCCTGGAGTTCACATGCCAGAAAGGACAGGGTTCCCGGGGAGATGGTACAGGTGCATGTTCCTGCTCTCACAGGGTTTCCTGTTCCACAGCTCTGGGAGTCGCTTCTGGAGGAGCTGAGCAGAGCATGGCATTTGGCTGTTTCAGAGCCGTAAAGGGACAAAACAATGCTGCTCACTGTGACAGTCAACTTGTCAACCTGATCAGATCAGGAATCAAGTAAGACACATGCCTCTTGGGCAGGTCTGGGAGGGTGTTTCCAAGAAGGATTCGCAGAGGGAGGAAGAACTTTCCCCAGAGTGGGCAGCTTTTCCTGTGATAGCCTGTAGACTGGAGGTTCCAGGAAAACGCCATGCCTTGCCTGGCTTCCCATGCTCCTGGATCTTATACTCCCAGGACATCAGAACCCAGGTTTTTCTGCCTTCCATTGTGAGCTGAAGAGCAGCATCTCTCCAGAAATCCTCCAGACCTTGAGTGCCAGTTTGGAACTGCTGAGACATCGAGCTTTGAGGACTGAGCAGCCCCAGGGCTCTGCAGCATGCAGACAGTCATTGTTGGACTGCCTGGCTCTTATCCTGTAAGCCAATCTAATCATTCTCCTTCATAATATCGAATTCATTCTATCAGGTCTGTTCCTTTAGAGAACTCTGACTAACACTCAAACGGGACAAATACTAAGCATAGCTGTCACTGATTTTTGTGAAACTCTTCTTATTCCCTTCTTTAAAAAAATTATTTGCACATATGTATATCGTGTGTGTGTGTGTGTGTGTGTGTGTGTGTGTGTGTGTGTGTGAGAGAGAGAGAGAATGGGTGTACCAGGGTCTCTTCCTGAGCACATCTGGCTTTATGAGGGTGCTAGGCATTTGAACTTGGTTTCAATCTAAGGTTAACTGGCTTTGCAAACAAATGCCTTTAACCTCTGAGCCATCTCTCCAGCCTCTGGTTCCCTTTGTAACACTGGTAGCCTGGGCAGTGAGGAAGGAACCTGCCCTCTGGTTTCAGAAGCATTGTATTTAACAGGATTATCTTTCTCAATTAGTGTGTTCTCATTGTATTTGTAGATTTATTCTTCAATCGAGCTCATTAATTTGCCCAATTTTATTGTTATTCTTGTTTGTTACATCGCCAATTTCACTAAAAAGGAATCAATGATTCCAAAATGGTTCACTGAGCTGAGAAATCAGAGAAGACAATAGCAGTGGAAATACCACAGCACAGAATAACAGTAGAGACCT
>PVHP010006634.1:0-59787 GCA_004024765.1 Zapus hudsonius
AGAGAGAGAGAGAGAGAGAGAGAGAGAGAGAGAGAGAGAGAACACACCAGGGCCACCACCTTGTGGGTCTGGCTTATGTGGGTCCTGGGGAATTGAACCCAGGGCCTTAGGCACCGGAGGCAAGTGCCACCACTGAGCAATCTCTCCAGCTGCCCTTTTGGATTTTTAAAAATATTTTATTTATTCATTTTCAAGCAGAGATACAGAGGGAGAGAGAGAGAGAGAGAGAAAGAGAGAGAGAGAGAGAGAGAGAGAGAAAGCACCAGGGCCACCACCTTGTAGGTCTGGCTTATGTGGGTAATGGGGAATTGAACCCAGGACCTTAGGCACTGGAGGCAAGTGCCTTAACCGCTGAGCCATATCTCCAGCCCAAAAGATCCTCTTTTTTTATATTTTATTTATTCATTTTCAAGCAGAGAGAGAGAGAGAAAGAGAGAGCACACCAGGGCCACCACCTTGTGGGTCTGGCTTATGTGGGTACTGGGGAATTGAACCTGGGGCCTTAGGCACTGGAGGCAAGTGCCTTAACCACTGAGCCATCTCTCCAGCCCCCTTTTGGGTTTTTTCCTTTCTTTTATTTTTCTTTATTTATTTTCAAGGAGAGAAAGAGAGAGAGAGAAACAGAGAGAGAGAGGAGAGGGAGACAGAAAGAATAGGCACACACAAATTTGAGATGTATGTACCACCTTGTGCTTCTGGCTTTGATGGTCATTGATGGAGTGGGAGAGTTCTTTTTCTCCATCAGTGAGTTGAATAAAACCATGTGGATTCTGTGAAATTGAATTTGGGTCCTTGGGCTTTGCAGGCAAGTGCCTTAACCACTGAGCCTCTCCAGCCCCTTTCTTTTTTTCTGAGGTAGAGTCTCACTCTAGCAAGACTGGAATTCACTATGTAGTCCCAGGTTGGCTTCAAACTCACGGCCATCATGCCCAGCTGGGGTTTCTTTTTTGGATTGGCTTGTTGAAGAAGAAGAAGAAGAAGAAGAAGAAGAAGAAGAAGAAGAAGAAGAAGAAGAAGAAGAAGAAGAAGAAGAAGAGAAAACCCCTTATTAAAGAAAGTTTTATGAAGATTGGGGAGATGGCTCAGTGGATAAAGATTCTTACTTGCAAAGCCTGACGGACCAGGTTTGATTCCCCAGTACCCACATAAAGCCAGATGCACAACATGGTACATGCATGTAGAGTTCATTTGCAGTGACAAGAAACCTTGGCATACCTAGCCTTTCTCTCCATCCCCCTTGTAAATAAATAAAAGTATTTATTTATTTATTTATTTTCTTTTTTCTGTAGAAGTATTTTTTTAAAAAAGTATTTTATTTATTCATTTTCAAGCAGAGAGATACAGAGAGAGAGAAAGAGAGAGAGAGAGAGAGAGAGAGAGAGAGAGAGAGAGAGAGAGAGAGAGAGAGAGAGAGAGAGAGAGCACACCAGGGCCATTTTTTAAAAACAAGGTTTTATGAGACAATAATACTCTTGAAAGTACTTGACATTGTCTTATCTAATAGCTATATTAAACTTTCCTTTCCTGAAATGTGATAATGACCTTTATCACTGTTGTTGGAGAACAAAGTTTTAAAATATTAACTAATATTTATTGACACTTATGTGTTGATTTTTTTTCTTCTCTTGGGTATGGATGACAGATTTCACTCTTGCTAATTCATGCAACAAAGATTTGTGAAGAAACAAGCTGTAGGCTCACTAAATACCCAAGAATGACTTCCAGAGTTACACTGTGGAGCCGAGCTGACAAGCAAGCTTTCGTGATGCCACCATCTAGAAACTTCAGAACTGCTCAGCTGTCACCACAGCTCCCGATTCCAGAATGCCATTACCTCAGCCTTAATCGGCACCAGCAAAAATCATGCTTCTCTGTCCCTCTCCCTCCACAGAGTCAGAGCTTTACAATCTCACACAAGTGGACCGTCAGTTCTAAGCAGAACCACGGCTTCGGGAGAGCTTGATCAGCCTCTGCAGTCAGGTGGGCTTGGAGTGAGCCAGTCTGAAGGATCTGCCACAACTTGCCAGGTGCCAAGCCCTGTAAAGCTGCCTCATCTCCTGTCACTCCTCCAGGAATGCAGCGATGAAGGACAAGATGAGGACACAGCAGCACACGGTGGGACACACAGTCAGGTAGGTCTTCAGGGTGCTTCGGGGAGTTTAAGAAGAAGGCTGCCTGTCCACTTTCGGAGAGACGTAAAGAGAGAAGGGTGTGATAGCGCATGCCTTTAATCCCAGCATTCAGGAGGCAGATTCAGGAGGTAGGAGGATCGCCATGAGTTCAAGGCCACCCTGAGACTACATAGTGAATTCCAGGTCAGCCTGAACTAGAGCAAGATCCTACCTCGAAAAACAAAACAAAAAAAAAAAAAAAAGAAGAAGAAGAGAGGAAGAGAGAAGACAGCTGCCTGGAGAAGCTGGAGTGGAGAGCAGCCCACTAGCAGCGAGCCGGTTCCAAGGGGACAGAGGACAGCCAGAACGAATTTGAGAACTCCTGAGCCTGCGTGCCAGGTAGATTCCAGAGTGCCTGTTGCTCGTCCAGCACACTGCCCTGTGGAAAGATTTGACACGCACACACACAGACTGAAGGATCTCTCCCTGCTTACCTTTGCACAACCCTATTCCCAGGTAGCACAAGGACACAGAGGAAAGTCAGCAGTTGGCTGGGGTGGTTTCCAGAGGTGAGTTTTCAGTCAGTGTTAGAAGAAAGGTGAAGTGTGCACTTGTGTATGGCTGGCAGCAGGCAGAGGGTTTCAGCTGAAAGAATTCACGCGCCCTCGTGCCAAGACTCAAGGGTGCTCTGCCACTAGCATTTCAAAGCAATGCCCTTGACTGAGGATGAAAGAACAATAAATAACTGGTGGGGAAAGGAACTGGTTGCAGGTTAAGATCATGTGAGCCCCTGCTCATAATTAAAGTTTTCATAAAATATTGGTTAGAGGCCGAGCATGGGCACACGCCTTTAATCCCAGCACTGGTGAGGCAGAGGTAGAAGGATCGCTCTAGTTAAAGGCCACCCTGAGTCTACATTGTGAATTCCAGGTCAGCCTTGGCTAGAGCAAGCGACCCTACCTCGAAAAACCAATAATAATAGTAATAATAATAATAATATTTGTGTGTGTGTGTTCAAATATAATGCAATTCACTTTGGTCAGAATGAAAAGCTCGGGCATGGGCCCTGGCAATGCTCTAGTGAATGTTCCAGGTGACTCACACCTGTCTTCGTTTTCCCATCCTGATTCTTAGGTCTCCTTCCCCAGGACCTCACCCAAGCTTCTGACTGTGGGGCCTGGGGCCCCTTTACAGCATCATCCTTTCCTGGAGACAGTCCATTACAATCAAAAGAAAAGTGTAGGGCTGGGCTTGGGATGCTCTAACCTGGATCCCCAGCACTCAGAGACAGAGACAACAGAATCACCATGAGTTTGAGGCCAGTCTGTGATACATAGTGAGTTCCAGGCCAGTCTTGGCTACAGTGTGAGTTCCTGTCTCAAAACAAACAAACACACACACACACACACACACACACACACACAAAACCTAGGCCTGGTAGCACAAACCTGTAATCCCAGCTGCTCAGGAGGCTGAGGCAGGAGCTGGGCATGTGGCCCAGTGGGTAGAAAGCCTACCCAGGGTACACAAAGCCCTGAGTTTGATCCCCAGCACTGTATAAACCATGTGTGATGACACGTTCTTGTCATCCTAAAACTCGGGAGGTAAACACAGGAGAACCAGAAGTTCAAGGTCATCCTCAGCTATATATCAAGGTTGAGGCCAGCCTGAGATGCATCTCCAAAAAAAATTTTTTTAAGGTCAGAAATATAGTTCGGTAATAGAATGGTTTCCTAGAATACAATAGACCTTGAGTTCAATTCCCACCACCACCACCAAAAAAAAAAGGAAGAGTTTTTATGTTTATGGATTTATGGTCATATATATATGTATATATATATATATGAACACTACTCTTGGAGCATGGAAATAGCTGCAGCTAGGGAGATGTCTCAGTTGGTAAGATGTTTGATATACAATCATGAGGACCAGAGTTTGAATCCCCAGAACCCATGTAAAAGCTGGTACAGCAGCAAATACCTATAATCCCACTGCTAGAGAAGTGGAGAAAAGGGAAGCCCTGGGGCCAGCTGGCTAGCTAGTCTAGACAGATTGGTGAGCTCTGGGCTCAGTGAGAAATGCTGTTTCTAAAACTCCAGAGGCGTTGCCCAGCTCAGCAACAACGGATGGCTACTGCTTGAACAGCCATAGCCCTCCATCCCATGGACTGTTCCAGCAATCCCGCGGAGGAGGGCCCTCAATGGAGCCAGGGCAGGGAGGAGGGAAATGGGGGTACCAACACAAGGCTTGTTCATACAATGTTCCAATTATTAACCATGAATAAATACAATTTGAAAAATAAGGCGGAGACCCATCAAGGAACACACATTGCCCTCTGGCATCCATATGCATGCATACATGTGCACATGCATTTGACATACACATGTGTACCCACATACAAAGATTATATATATACATACCTTTGTGTATATATATATATGTATATATACATATATACATACATATGCACAAAATTTTAAAGCTGGAAAAGTTTGATTCGTATTCTCTAGGTGTACTATATTATACATATGCCTTGTCTTCTAAAATGGGTATGTTCTCCAAAGAGCCCTGATTCTTGCTAGGGTCTGTTGAGAAGGACAAAAAAAAAAGCAGTAAGAACAGATACTTGTGGTTAAATGTTCACTTGTGTTTATTTCTCTACAACTGACTGATGTTTAATTTGGCCAGGCCAATGAAGATTCTTTTGTAAGCCCGTGTGTGGTTTCTGAACACCAGATCTACAACCCTTTACACACGTGCTAAACAGCGATGGAGTGCAAGAGTTCTTTTTCTCCATCAGTGAGTTGAATAAATACCAACATTTCCTCCTTCCCCCCCAAAAAAGTATTCTTTGATCTAGACTAAAGATAAACCAGTAATGATTCATCCTGGGCAGCTAAGGGTTATAAAGCAGATTATTTGATAAAATAATTAATTTCATAGGGCAACAGGGCTGGTTTCTTCCTGATACCGATTTGATGGGAAGAGAACTTTTTAAATGAGTTCATCAAACTCATAGAATTATCGGATGAGAAAACTGAGCTCTAGAAAGGGAAAGGTTTCTGACAGTTCCTGAGAGGCTCCGAAGCGTTGAAAGCTTTCTGTGATGGTTGTCTATTTCTCCTTCGTGGTCCCGTGATCCAGGGACAGTATTTGGGCCTGGAAATGCAAACCTGTGGATGGGGACCCTCAACTTGGCTCTGACATCAGAGACGTTTGAGAGTCATTGCCTCCCTCTGCTGGAAGTCTGAAGTCTCACAGGCTCTCAAGGTTGGATGGAATCTTTGTAATGGTTTGTAAAACCCTTCCCTACACCGATTTCCTTTGACCATGCTAATTTCAGTTAAGAAGTTTTGCTGTGTTCTGTTTTGTTTTGTTTTGTGAGGCAGGATCTCACTCCAGCTGAAGCCGACCTAGAACTCCCTCTGAAGTCCAGGCTGCTATGGAACCATCCTGCCTCAGCTTCCATAGTGCTGTTAATAAGTTTTTAGCATTCTTCCACAATCTTTTCTAGAAATAAATAAATATGTGTACTTAGCATATGTATATAACTTTTATACACAAATTTGACAATAATGCACAGTTTTTATTTATTTTATTTTATTTATTCATTTTCAAGCAGACAGAAAGAGAGAGAGAGAGAGATGTGGATACTGGGGAATTGAACCGGGGACCTTAGGCACTGGAGGCAAGTGCCTTAACCACTGGGCTATCTCTCCAACCCTTGTTTTTCTGTTTTCTTTTGAGACATAGTCTCACTATGTAATCCTGGTTGACTTGGAACTCGCTCTGAGGACCAAGCTGACCTCAAACTCAGAGTGATTTTCCTGACTCTGCTTTTGTAATTCTGGGGTAACAAACATGGGCCACAACCCCAAGTTGTTTCTTTCTTCGTTTCCATCTCCTTCTGTTCCTCCTCCCTCTCTCTTTCTCATTTTCTTTTTTTAAAAATATTTTATTTATTCATTTTCAAGCAGAGATATACAGGAGAGAGAGAGAGAGAGAGAGAGAGAGAGAGAGAGAGAGAGAGAGAGAGAGAGAGAGAACGAGCATCAAGGCCACCACCTTGTGGGTCTGGCTTATGTGGGTACTGGGGAATTGAACCCGGGGCCTTAGGCACTGGAGACAAGTGCCTTAACCACTGAGCCATCTCTCCAGCCCTCTCATTTTCTTTTTGTTGTTGTTGTTGTTTGTTTTTCAAGGTATCACTCTAGCCCAGGCTGACCTGAAATTCATTATGTAGTCTCAGGCTGGCCTTGAACTCACATCAATCCTCCTGCCTCTGCCTCCGAGCACTCAAGTGAAAAGCTGGTTGTGGCCTCACACACCTGTAACCCCAATGCTGAGAAGGGTGTCATTAGAAGAATTTCTAAACCAGGCGTGGTGGCGCATGCCTTTAATCCCAGCACTGGGGAGGCAGAGGTAGGAGGATCATCATGAGTTCAAGGCCACCCTGAGACTAAATAGTGAATTCCAGGTCAGCCTGGGCTAGAGCGAGACCCTACCTTGAAAAACCAAAAAAAAAAAAAAAAAAAAAAAAAAAAAAAAAAAAAAAAAAAAAGAAAGAAAGAAAGAGAGAGAGAGAGAGAGAGAGAAAGAAAGAAAGAAAAAAAAAGCATGTGAAGCTAGGTATGGTAATACACACCTGTAATCCCAATACCCAGGAGATAGGCAGGAAGATCAGGAGTTCAAGGTTATCCTTAGCTAAATAACATGTTCAAGACCAGACTGAGCTACATGAATGCGACCCTGACTCAAAAAGAAAATTGTGAATTTTGTTTTGATATATACTGTCAAATATTTTGTACTTAAAAACCATTTTTTTCGAGGCAGGGTCTCACTCGAGCCCAGGCCGACCTGGAACCCACAGCAATTCTCCTACCTCTGCCTCCCAAATGCTGGGACTAAAGATGTGTGCCACCAGGCCCAGCTACTTTTTTTTTTTTTTTGAGACAATTTCTCCCTATGTAGTCTTAGCTGGCATCAAACTCACAGCAGTCTTCCTGTCTCAGCCTCCAAAGTGCTAGGATTGCAGGAGGGGGCACCCAAGCTTGGTTCACTTTGGTATTTTTAATGATGAATGGATCGCAATGTTTAATAGTTCTATTATTCTCCTACTTGATGGAGCATCAAGACCAGAATCTCCCAGAGTTGAATTGGAACTACATGGCTGCTTTCTGTACACTCCCTGTGTGAGTGGGGAAGGAGTCAGGAATTGGAACACTGAGCTGCATCTTCGGTGATGTCCATCCACATGGAAGACGGAATAGGCACCTAACACATCCCTTGATTGCTACACAGCAGTGCCTACATCCCAATCTTAATTCGGCTGCTCATTTGTTATTCACCAGATGCTTATCCAGTGTCTGCTAAGTGCAAGACCACCCTGTGATTCTTCTCCCAGAGGTGAGATTGTCCTGGGAGCCGTGCTGTGGATTTCACCACTCCCATGGGTGGTGCTTCTAGTGTGTGACTTTGTTGGTGTAGGTGTTGGCAGCTGGCTGGGGCTGGAAGGGAGCCTTGTGTGGGTGAAACTCAGGAATCCTGTAGCACTGCAGTGACAGAAATTTTTCTAAGGCCCAACCCAGCCCTGGGTGAACTATCCCTGTGTTTAGCAAACACGGGTCCAGTACCAACTCTTTCTTTTTAGATGATTTGTACCAGGGGGGTGGGGGAGGTTGCTACAAGCTGGTGGGGGGGGGTGGGCAGGCATCATCCTTTCCTCTGGGCCCTTCTAAGTTAGACAAAATATAATGTAGATGAAACCTGGGTGGGAAATGCGCCCCAGACAGCCAGCAGATTGCAGTCATAAAGAGAGGAAAGATTTCACCGGCACTCATGACGCACCCACATGTCACGTCCTCTAGGCTCTGTCCCTGGCATTTCCTGCCCCAAGTGGGTGTTGTTTGCATGTACTCCATGACACTTGAAATATTAGAGCAAAAGAAAAAGAAATAGAATTTCCTAAGGCATCTCATGGATTGTCCCCGCAGTACAGAGGAATGGGTGGGGACAGTTAAATGTGAAGTTATCCATGCCACCTACCACATAGGGGAAAGACCAGGAATTGAATCATTATGCTATGCTTGATTCAGAGAGCCAGCCATCTGAGAAGACAGCACAGTACCATCCCAAGATCCATCTTCCTGATCCTTTCTGGCTAGCATCTTTCCTAGGAACCAGAGCACAGGCTACATGGAAAGTTGAGTCTCAGCTGGGCATGGTGGTGCATGCCTTTAATCCCAGCACTCGGGAGGCAGAGGTAGGAGGATCACTGTGAGTTCAAGGCCATCCTGAGACTACCCAGTGAATTCCAGGTCAGCCTGGGCTAGAGCAAGACCCTACCTCGAAAAACCAAAAAAAAAAAAAAAAAATCTAACAGCCGGGCGTGGTATCGCACACCTTTAATCCCAGCACTCGGGAGGCAGAGGTAGGAGGATTGCCATGAGTTCAAGGCCAGCCTGAGACTACAGAGTGAACTCCAGGTCAGCCTGAGCTAGAGAGAGACCCTATCTTGAAAAACCAAAAAATAATGATAAAATTAATAATAGTTGGAATACTACTTTGTGCAGGAAAGGTAGAGATCTTGTAACTGAAGGCTCCTTCAAGAGAAAGCTAGCTTCTTGCAGGCAGTTGTTTAGGGGCAGGAGCCCAAAGAGAGAGCCAGGAGATGTCACCAGACTTGCTTTGACAAGAGTTGGAAATCAGGGGCTGCAGCGCCCCCTGCTGCTCCCCTAGTGTGGCACACTTCCCAGGTGGGCTAGCCTTTGGGTCACCCCCTGAATCCACAGGCCTGCATCCCTGTCTGCTAACTTCTTCCTGTCTCCCCTGGAGTGATCTCACCTGCCTGAACAGCCATTGTAGATCGGCTCTCCCCTACCCAGCCTGATTGTTCTCCTGCTTGTATTCTATCTGTGGCATGTTCTAGGGTACCTACTCGTTTCATTACACGTATGGTTTTTCTTTGATCTGAGTCCTTCACTATTTCTTCGTCCTCTCTGGTCTTTTATTTGAAGGGAAAAGGGTCATTATGGCCCCTCTTCCCTCTCTTCCACCAGGGCCACCTGGGTTTCTTTCACCTAAATAGTAAGGGTCTCTCCCCTCTCCCAGCCTGTGAGGGGAGGGCTCCTGTTACTTGTCTGTTCTGCCCATTTATTCTGTTTCCAGGTATCCTTTCCACTTTGTGATGATATTTCTTTAAACTCAGCTCATCACGCCTGTTATCCCTCTAAACTTGGTTCTACTGCATGTGTAGTGTGATAACTCTCTTGACTTTCTTTACGAGTTTTCCAATCTCTGCTTTGGTGCTTTCCCTCTGGGGTCCTCCCATTCCCTCGGAGCCCATCTCTACTCAGCCATGGAAGTCCAGGGCTGCTCCCATGCCAGTCTGTGTTTCTCCTAGATCTCTTGGCATGGGCTTCCTGCCTTCCACATGCGTGTGTAACTCTTCCAGCCTTTTCCTACATACTAATTTTCAGGAATAATTTATCCTTCTCAAATTTGTTTTTGTCAGTTCTTTGTTAAAATAGGATAAGAACCCAAAAAATTGGGATTCACAGATCTGGAGGACACCCCAAAACCTCAAAATCCTGCATCGTAACTATTTTAGAAAAGAACTTGGCTTTCATTTCTATGTATGTTTCACAACAAAGAAGCTACTACTTTAAAATGTATATTCACATCTTCAACATTTTTAAGCTGACATCTAAGCTATTTTTAATGTTTTATTTATTCATTTGCAAGCAGAGAGAGAGAATAGACACACCAGGGCTTCCAGCCACTGCAAATGAACTCCAGACGCATGCACCACTCTGTGCATCTGGCTTTACTTGGCTACTGGGAATCAAACCCAGACGGCAGGACTTCGCAAGCAACTGTCCTTAACCACTGAGTCATCAGCCCTAAAAGTTTTAATCTTGCTGTTTTTCTTTAAACTAGAATTAGAGCTCACAACAGCTTTATTCCCAATTGTCCAAAACTGGCAACAACCCAAATGTCTATCAACAAGAGAATGGATCAGTAAATTGTAGACTTTCAGACAAGAGAACAATACTAGGCTATAAAAAGGAACAACACTGGCCGATCTCAAAAGCACTGGTGCACAAAAGAAACCAGACAAAAAGAGTTCTGAGAATATGATTCTGACAAAGACAGACAAAACTAATCAACTCACTTATCATTTTATCTTACTCTTTTTTTTTTTTTTTTTTTTTTTCCAGGTCGGGTCTCACTCTAGTCCAGGCTGACCTGGAATTCACTCTGTAGTCTCAGGGTGGCCTTGAACTCACAGCAATCCTCCTACCTCTGTGTCATGGTTTGATCCAGGTGTCTCCCACAAACAAATGAATGTGTTCTGATAGATCGATCCTCAGCTGATGGCAATTTGGGAATTAGAACCTCAGTAAAGCTGTGTTGTTGGGGGCGGGCTTATGGGGGTTAAAAGCCAGCTTCCCCTTGCCAGTATTTGGCACACCTTCCTGCCGCTGTTTGCAGTGCTGTGGCAGAGGTGATGTCCAGCCCTCTGCTCATGCCATCGTTTTCCCTGCCAGGATGGAGTCTCCCCTCGAGTCCGTAAGCCAAATAAACCCATTCCTCCACAAGCCGCTTTTGTTTGGGTTCTTTCTGTGCTGCAACTAGAAAGCTGACTGTAACACTCTGCCTCCCGAGTGCTGGGATTAAAGGCGTGCACCACCAAGCCCGGCCTATTTTACTCTTTTCAAGCAGTTCTGGATATAGAAATCTGAATTAGCTGGGTATAGTGACTCACATCTTTAATTTCAGCCTTTAAGAGGCTGAGGTAGGTATTCCTACCATAAGTTCAAGGCCAGCCTGAGCTAGAGTGAGACCCTGCCTCAAAAAAGCCAAAATAATAATAATAATAAATTAATTAATAAATAGTCGTGTGAGGTGGTGCATATCTTTAATCCCAGCACTCAGGAGGCAGAGGTAGCAGGATGGCCATGAGACTACACAGTGAATTCCAGGTCAGCCTGGTCTACAGTGAGACCTTACCTGGAAAAAAAAATCAAAATAAGTTAATAAATAAAATAAATAAACTAGAGCCGGGCGTGGTGGCGCACGCCTTTAATCCCAGCACTCGGGAGGCAGAGGCGGGAGGATCGCCGTGAGTTAGAGGCCAGCCTGAGACTCCAGAGTGAATTCCAGGTCAGCCTGGGCTAGAGCGAGACCCATCCTCGCAAAGCCAAATAAATAAATAAATAAAATAAACTGCAGAAAAGTAACGGAGCAGGGCACCTGATGCTCCATTCTAGCCAGGCTGGTCTGGATGTAGGCTAGTGCACGGGTTCTACATGTGTATAGTCCACACACAACACACATACACAACATTACACACACAAGCAAAAACAAAACAAAAAAATTAGTTTTTTTTTTTTTTTTTTTTTGGTAGGGTCTCGCTCTCGTCCAGGCTGACCTGGAATTCACTATGTAGTCTCAGGGTGGCCTTGAACTCATGGTGATCCTCCACCACGCCCGGCTAAAAATTAGTTTTTAGGCCAGGCTTGGTGACGCACGCCTTTAATCCCAGCACTCGGGAGGCAGAGGTAGGAGGATCACCATGAGTTCAAGGCCACCCTGAGACTACATAGTGAATTCCAGGTCAGCCTGGGCTACAGTGAGACTCTACCTCAGGGAAAAAAAAAGAATTTCTAGAAGTTTATTTGTCAGCCTTTCTGACCAAAAACTGGTAGCTCCAGATTTAGTGGGAGATTAAGGAAATGAGATAGAAGAGAGGAATTACATCCGATGCTCTCCTCGGGCCTCTGCATGTGTGCATATGAGGTTTGTACATATATGCACACACTGTGCACACACAGAACAGAACAGAGCAAGAGGTTGGGGAGATGACTTAGTGGTTAATGTGTTTTCCTGCAAAACCTAACGACCAGGGTTCAGTTCCCCAGTACCTATGTAAAGCAGGATGCACTAAGTGGCACATGCATCTGGAGTTCATTTGCAGAGGTTAACAGCCCTGGCATGCCCATTCTCTCTCTCTCTGATTGCAAATAAATAAATGAAAAAAAAATTTAATTAACCGGAACTAGGGGCTGGAGAGATGGCTCAGTGGTTAAGGCACTTGCCTCCAGTGCCTAAGGCCCCAGGTTCAATTCCCCAGTACCCACATATGCCAGACCCACAAGGTGGTGGCCCTGATTCTCTCTCTCTCTCTCTCTCTCTCTATATATATATATATATATATATATCTGTCTGCTAGAAAATGAATAAATAAAATAAAATAAATTAACCGGAACTATAGCCCAGTAGTAGAACATGTTAGCCTGCAGCAAAATGAGGGGTCAATTCCCAGCATCCAGACAAACAAAATAGCTTATGTTTACTGAACTGTTATAGCAAGCTGAGGTCTTGAAGGAGGGTAGGAGAACGCTAGCTTCTTCTAGGCAGTTTCAGTTAGAGACTGAGGCCCAGAGAGAACCAGGAGATGCCACTCCACATACCATCTCGTCCTAGAAAACTCGGGGCAAAACTGGAACTCCTGTCTGATGGAGACTGGTCTACAGCGCCCCTGTTGCCCACACTCTAACACGCTACCAAGTGGGCTAATTCAGGTGTGCTGGCCCAGGTGGGCTAGACCTGGGTTCCACCCTCCAAATCTACAAACCAATCAGATCTCCCCTTACATACCAGAATCTGACACTGCTGTCTGCTTCCTGTCAGGGTCTTTTTTTTTTAACCTGCCTCCCTTCACTAGGGCCACAGGGGCCATGTGAGTCTGGTTCCCCCGTGGGGAGGCATATACAGTGTCTTGGTTTCAGGGAACTTCCCTGCTTGCCTCTGCTTTATAGTTTGGGGTAGCTTCTCACGTTACTTACATGTATGGTTTTCCTCTGGCTCTGAATCTACCACGTGCCTATTCCCTTACACTCCAGCTCTACCATGTGACACAAGAAGAAAGTGTTTCCCTGGCTATTGCTTAATTCATATTTCTGCTGATTACTGGTACCAGGGGTGATGGTGGGAGATGTTGAGAAGTTCCTGCTCTTCTGAAATTAACTCTTACCTTTGTAAGGTTGTAATTACTAAACTTATGAAGTTGTAAAACAAAATCTTATGGTTTTTCTGTATAAATATGGGCCTCATGAGCAAGCTCGGGGCTGCACTTAGGTTCCCAAATCCTAGATCTAGTCACCAGCTGGCTAAAGACTCCTTCCTTACCACCATTTTGGTGTCCAAGTGGTCTCCCTGAGATCTCTCACTGGTTACACTATTATATTTGGGGGCTTGTCTGGGATCCAGATCCCAGGGGCTTTGAGACCCCCCCCCCCACCACTTAAGGGGCAGTGCTCCCAAGATCATCCTGAGGGGAGGCACCACCTGAGGCATTCCAGGTTCCTCAGGACTCTCCCAGGCACTGTAGCAGAAGGAAGAACTCTTCTGGGAAAAACCTCCAGAGGTGAGTTTGGTTAGTGTTAACTCATTGGTGGGACACCTAGGAGGTTAGACGTGACCTTAACCCCAGTGTCCTGAGGACTGTGTGAGATGTCTCCAGGCTCCCTGTTAAAGATTGGAGTAGTGGCCACTGTGTGTGTGTGTGTGTGCATGTGTGCGTGCACAGTGTGCACGTATTTGCAAACATACTTTATGTGTGTGTTGACACTCTCTGTCTGAATTTTGAATTGGACCCCACACTTTTGCATAGTCAGGACCCTAGAGGTCGGCAACTGAGAGATGTTCCTCAGCCCTGGGGACTTCCCATGGGCCTGTGAATGTCTGGAAATCTGGTCTGGAAAGCCTCTAGAGGTTTGGGGGATTCAATGGAAGACTGGATGAAGCACTACTTCAGAATCCTGGGCTGTGATGAGATGTCACTCTGACTCTTGGTCTGTCTGGTTTGGTTCAGGTTCAGTGTGGCCATGTGTCTTTGTCTTGTTTTGAGTCTGTTTCCTTGTTTTGTGTTTATACTTTTTGGACTGGTTCTAGGGGAGCCAACACTCCCAGACCCTGTAGTCCCCTGAAGCCCTTGGAAATAGAGAAGTGCACACCCCCAAAATTATTCCAGGGTCTCCTTTCTAATTGGCTGAAAAGTGAACTGCAGAACCTTGGACTGAGGCCACTGATCAGCAGAGAGATAAGGGAGTCTGGAATGGCCATCTGAACCAGGTAGTGATGCGAGGATTTTTGAGGTCCAGGGGGTCCCCAGATTTATAAATACCAATTTTCAGGTTCTTTTCTAATCTTTTTTTTTCTTTTTTGTTTTTTCGAGGCCGGATCTCACTCTAGTCCAGGCTGACCTGGAATTCACTCTGTAGTCTCAGGGTGGCCTTGAACTCACAGCGATCCTCCTACCTCTGCCTCCCGAGTGCTGGGATTAAAAGCGTGCGCCACCACGCCCAGCTTCTTTCCTAATCTTTAATGAAGAATAACAAAGACAGAACCAAGAAGGACAAATTATGAATTATTGAGTTTATTTGGGAAGAAATCACAACTTGTGGAGTTTATTTAAAGAGAATTGAGACCTGCAAAGCAAGACTGGAACATTTTTATGTGGGACACATATCTCGAAAACATGAAAGTTAAGGAGAATTTGAAGCTTAGAGAGTAAAGTTAGAATGATGCTGGGAACCCGTGAGAGTTAAAAAGACAGGCTTACAAAGTGAAGTTCAGAAGGGATTGCAAACACATGGAAAGCCAAAGCAACTGGGGCTTAGAAGGAGAAATTCAAAGGGGACTGTGAACACATGAGAGCTCTAAGGAAAGGTTTAGAGGAGCTGCAAACAAACAAGAACTTTGAGGAGAGATTTAGAGGGGCTGCGAATAAATGAGAGCACCCATCTGGCAGATCCCGAGTGGCAATCCGCACATAGTAAACTCAGGGACCATGAAACAGATAGAGCAGGGAGATTAGAATTAAAGAGGGGAACACACTCGACATCAGCAGCATGCTTCCTCAAGGGGGGAAGCAGGGGATGGGAGGGAAGGAGAGAGCTCATATGGCTGATCCCTAGTGGGAATCCACACAAGGTAAATTAGAGACCATCAGACAGATAGAGCAGAGAGACCAGAATTAAAGAGACATTAAAAGACAGGGTTAGGTCTCCCCACCCAGCCAGACAGCTGAGTGGGGCTGGGAACAGAGACTCACGTGGGAGAAGCTCAGGCCACACCAGAGAGGATTTCAGGAACTGGAGAAGATCTTGGGGGGAAAAAGGGAAGACCTGGGTCAGTTTATCACCTTTATAGGGTTTAGTTCAGGTAGGCTGGGAAAGATCTGCCATTTGATCTGGAGGATGGATCATAGAGTCCACCCTTATCTAGATGGGGCTGGAATCATAGCATGTTTGATTGTGGACAGCAGCGGGAGGTCTAGCTGTCAAGCATGAGTTCTAATCCAAGTTATGAGTGTCCCAAAATAAGAAGTCAGGTGTTTGGCATCTTCTGGTTTCCTCTGGGCCGCTATCCCTGGCTGAAACTTGCCTATCTTTTCTTATCTGTCTCAGTAGGATCCACAGGGTAATTGGGATACCATTCTTCAGGTTCCTAGCTAGGCCAGGTTTTAATGGAAATTGAATAGGAAACTGTTTAGTGATTGTGTTCCTTCGAGAATTGGGTTGTCCAGTTTGTCAGGGTCTTGTCCTGTCTGCATACTGTCTTGTTTGTCTTATGTGATCTGTCAAGGACAGAAGAACTGGACTGCCCTTCAGCTAGTTTCTAGATGCTAGTTTCTTTGGAAATTGTATCGACAGTTCCAGTAAACTCTCTGAGTTCGTCTGTTCTGTCCTTTGCCCCCAACTCTCTAATTGCTTCTCCTCCTTTGGCTTCAGCCCCTCTGTCCAGGGATCTATGACTGCTCTTTTAGGTTGCCTCAGGGAAATGTCCATATAGAGTCTGCATGATGTAAAGCTCCAGCCCTGAGGCATGCACAGAGGTCTCTGTATTTGTTTATGACACCCATACAGGGTGGAACATTATGAGTGGGTGTGTCAGTAACCCACTGTTTTGGGAAAGGAATATTCAAGAAAATATATTAATAATACAGGACATAGAAAACAAGAATTTTAAAAGGTTTTTATCTTCTCTTTGTGTACTTCTGCTAACAGGCTTATGGTTAAGATATAACCCTTTTTAAAAAATATTTTATTTATTCATTTTCAAGCAGAGAGAGAGAGAGAGCGCACCAGGGCCACCACCTTGTGGGTCTGGCATATGTGGGTACTGGGGAATTGAACCCGGGACCTTAGGCACTAGAGGCAAGTGCCTTAACCGCTGAGCAATCTCTCCAGCCCCAAGATATAACCCTTTTAACAGGAGTTCCCTCTTATGTTGGTCTCAGACAGAAACTTTTTTTATATATTTTATTTATTCATTTTCAAGCAGAGAGATACAGAGAGAGAGAGAGAGAGAGAGAGAGAGAGAGAGAGAACAGGGCCACCACCTTGTGGGTCTGGCTTATATGGGTCCTGGGGAATTGAACCTGGGGCCTTAGGCACTGGAGGCAAGTGCCTTAACCACCAAGCCCCAAAAACTTTTATACACAGAGAAAATACAAGAAGATTGTAAAATAGGGAAGTTAAGATCTTAGAGCCGAAAGAAAATTCAAATATCTCCCTGACCAAACAAAACAAAACAGTTCAGCTAGAGTCAGAACAAAAGCTTCAAGGGGGAAACAATGGTCTGGCTGGCTAACTGTGTCTAGAAATGGCTAAACCCAAGGCCACCGAACAGGAGAGAAAGACAATACTGGTTTAGCAATCGGGAATTCTACTACTCCCCAGCCTGCCATTGGGGAACAAGGTTAAACAAAGGAAAGGAAAGGCCTCTGAACTTAATACAGATGATATACTTGCGCCAGATCTGAGGAAGGCCTCTTACTAAAATGGCTTCTGCCTCTATGCTAATTCCAGCCTTCGTTCTTCCATGCCTTCAGCTCTGAGAGAAGTGTTGTATTTATTTCAAAGTTTGTTTTGTCTCCTTTGCTCTGTACAAACTGACATTGAGAACTGAAAAGAAGAAACAGGCTGCAATGCAGCTCTCAGGAAAAGTTACACACTAGGGACAGATCCAGATGGACAGTAGGGCTGCCAGTGTGGCTACTGCCTTGTCCTCTCTTCCTCCCTCTTCCGTTGGTGGATGTCAGGGCCCCATTCCCCGCAAGCCCATAACCCCTGGGGATATTCCTGATGGCTCTGCCTACTTGGATTCCCTGCCTTCCTGAACCAGGGAGACTGCAAACATGGGGAAATATCAGGATGCTGGGCCCAGGATGAAAATGAGTGAGTCCAAGTTGCTACAGACAGGTAGGGACTTCTTATAAGAAATTAGTTATAACTGTTTGGAATTACTAACAGAAAATAGTCTAAAGATTTATGCTTGAATTCAAAAGCATGTTCTAACTTGCTTTCATACTTTAAACATGTGTTTCAGAGAACTTAAAAAAAGAAGGTTCAAAAAATTAATAAATGGCGGGCTGGAGAGATGGCTCAGCGGTGGTTAAGGCACTTGCCTCTAGTGCCTAAGGTCCCGGGTTCAATTCCCCAGGACCCACATAAGCCAGACCCACAAGGTGGTGGCCCTGGTTCTCTCTCTGTCTCTCTGTCTCTGTCTCTCTCTCTCTGCTTGGAAATTAATAAATAATTTTTTTGATTTTTCGAGGTAGGGTCTCACTCTAGTCCAGGCTGACCTGGAATTCACTATGGAGTCTCAGGGTGGCCTTCAACTCATGGCAATCCTCCTACCTCTGCCTCCCGAGCGCTGGGATTAAAGGCGTGCGCCACCAGGCCCGGCTTTAAATAAAATATATACTTTTTAAATTAATAAATGGCCTAGCTGGCTGTGGAAGGGAACATTAAAGGGAAACTTTAATGCTGGATGTTAAATGTTTGATAGAAAGAGATTGTTACAGGGTGGCTACATATATTTTAAGAAAAAAGTATGTGAAAGATGGTATGAGCAGATGTAAACAGAGGTGAGCCAGATTCTTCTGACATTGATGAGGTTCCCTTAAATTTGCAACACTAGGGACCAACATACCACTAGGAAATTTGAATCTGTACCCCTCACTATATCAAATGATAATATAGATGCATCACACCAGAGTCAAGAAGACAGCATCCTCAGCCGAATATAACAGCCAACACTGCACCAGAGTCCTAGAGTTTGGCCTCTAGGTCAAGCTCTGGAGGATGAATACCTGTCCCTGAAGAGGAAACCTCAGCCCTGCTCCAGCCTGACTAGCCTACACATGACAGAAGCCTGAAGAGTTCAACATGGGATACCAGGAAAAATGGACTTGATGTCCCCCAGTCCTAATGGTGTTTGAATGTCTGGTTAAATTATCTGCTTTTATAACTGATTGTGCGCTGTTACATTCTCTAGATCAGAGACAAATACTTGGTCCTTCTGTTTGGCCCATATTCCCATTGTGAAAAGTCCAAATGCTCCTAAATTAGGGCTGGAGAGATGGCTCTATGGTTAAGGCACTTGCCTATAAAGCAGAAGGACCTGAGTTCAATTCCCCAGTAGCCACATAAAGCTAGATGCACAAAGTGGTGCATGCATCTGGGGTTTGTTTGCAGCGGCTGGAGATCCTGGCACACCCATTCTCTCTGTCTGATTCTCTTGTGTATCTCTCTCTCTCTCTCTCTCTCTCTGCTTGCAAATGAATAATTTTTAAAAAGATATTATACAGAAGTCAGGATTGGTGGCATAGTCCTTTAATCCCAGCACTTGGGAGGCTGAGATAGAAGGATTGTTGTGAGTTCAAGGCCAGCCCAGAGCTACAGATTGAATTCCATTTCAGCCTGAGCTAGAGTGAAAGCCTATTTTAGAAAACAAAGCAAAAAAAAAAAAAAAAAAGTCAAAGAAGCAGGGCGTGGTGGCCCATCTCTTTAATATTAGTACTTGGGAGACAGAGGTAGGAGGATCCCTGTGAGTTTGAGGGCAGCCTGGGACTACAGAATGAGTTCCAGGTCAGACTGGGAAAGAGAGCCTACCTCAGAAAAACAAAAACAGGAAAGACAGTTTTGGGCTGGAGAGAAGGCTTAGTGGTTAAAGGCGCTAGCTCGATCAGCCCGACAACCTGGGGTTCAAGTACCCAGTATCCATGTAAAGCCAGATGCACAAAAGTGGTGCATTCGTCTGGAGTCTCTCTCTCTCTCTCTCTCTCTCTCTCTCTCTCTCTCTCTCTCTCTCTCTCTCTCTCTCTCTCTCTCTCTCTCTCTCTCTGCTTGCAAATAAATAATAAAATATTTTTTTACTTTAAAATAGCCGGGTGTGGTAGTGCAGTCCAAGCTATATTCTCTCTCTCTCCTCTCTCTCTTTCTCTTTTTTTCTCTCTCTCTTTCTTCCTTTCTTTGCTATTTCTTTCTTTCTTTCTTTCTTTTGAGGTAGGCTCTCGCTCTAGCCCAGGCTGCCCAGTAATTCACTAGATAGTCTCAGACTGGCCTGGGACTCACGGTGATCCTCCTACCTCTGCCTCCCGAGTGCTGGGCCACCACGCCCGGCTTGCTCTGCTCCTTTTCACATTTTCAGAACGTCTAATGATATGCATGGGCTTATTTTTCAGTATCTTGACAGAATCCCGCGTTTCCAGCCCAGACAGCCCGTAAATTTGGACCGGCCGTGGCACCTGGCCACACCCCCTCCCGCCGGAGCAGTGTGGACTTCAATCCCCAGCAGGCACTGCGGCAGGCACTTTGGAACTACGGAATCCGGGAAGGCCGCAGGAACCCCCGGGTCTTTTCCCTCCCAGAAGCCCGCGGGCGGCGTGGAACTCCGTCGTTATCATGGCGGCGGGAGCCGGGGCGGCGGGCCCTGCTTCCGGCCCGGGCGTCGTGCGTGACCCGGTGGCGTCACCGCCGAGGAAGCGGCCCAGCCGGGAGGGCGGGGAGGGCGCGCGGCGGTCGGACGCGATGGCGGGAGGAGGCGGGAGCAGCGGGCGGGCGGCGGGCAGACGGACGTCCCGCAGCGGCGGGCGGGCTCGGCGGGGACGCCACGAGTCGGGGCTGGGGGGCGCGGCGGCCCGCGGCGCGGGGGAGGCGCGGCTGGAGGAGGCGGTCAATCGCTGGGTGCTCAAGTTCTACTTCTACGAGGCGCTGCGGGCCTTTCGGGGTAGCCGCTATGGGGACTTCAGGCAGATCCGGGACATCATGCAGGGTGAGGGCCGGCCGGCCGGAGGGGGAGGGGCTGGCCCGGGCGGGGGGCCCGGGGGTCGGTGCCAACCTCGCCTTCTCCCCCAGCTCTGCTCGTCAGACCCCTGGGGAAGGAGCATACGGTGTCCCGGCTGCTGCGGGTTATGCAGTGTCTGTCGCGCATTGAAGAAGGGGAGAATTTAGGTATGGCCGCTTCTGTGTTCTTTCCTGGGTTTGCTTACGTAGGAGTGTGTTGTTTCCAAACTTACATCCTAGCTGAAACAGTCGGGGTTTCCAGCACGGTGGTCTTCTGCATGCTGCACTGGGCTTATTCGCTGGTTCCTGGCTTTCTCCATTTAAGGCTCTCTGGCCGATTCTCTTGTTTTTATTGTCTTTCACCCACCTGTTAATTGCTCACTCAGCTTTGTTGCTAAGAGTTTTATATTGATATGGACACATTTTTTCCCCCATAGTAGAATGCCTTTCAGTGTGAGCGCACCACCCCGTTGAATTTGACAGCTGTTCTCAGCATACTGTCTTCAGTTTCTGGGCACAATTATCTGAGGAGGACGTTTGTTCTGAGGTTGAGAGACAAATTCATGTGGTAATTTAGCTGTGTTGAAAAGTATTAAAAATGATCACTTTAAATTCATTGGTTTGAATTTGAACCCTTAGTATGTTAAGCCTGTAGCTAGTAGTTGAGCAAAATAAACTCTGTTTGCATGCTTTTTTTTTCCCCATAAATACATGTATGTATTTTTCGGATATACCTTTTATGCTGTTAGAAAGGAGCTTAAAATGAAAACTGTGTTTTTGTCCTAGACTGTTCCTTTGATATGGAGGCAGAGCTCACACCACTGGAATCAGCTATCAATGTGCTGGAGATGATTAAGACAGAGTTCACATTGACAGAAGCAGTGGTCGAATCCAGTAGAAAACTGGTCAAGGAGGCTGTAAGACTCTTATCCTCATGTTATTTATTGATTTTCGTTTAACAAGAGTCAGGGGACTTTGAGGACATGGTGCTTAATCTTTTCAGGATAGGGAAAAGACAGGAGAGAGGAAGCATATGTGCATAGGTGTTATTTCTTCTGTGTCCCCTCTCTCACCCAGACTTAGAAAATACCTCACTTTTGTTGCTTTGGTCTTCCTTGTGTCCCTGGCAGAAGGCCCTTTGTACATGAGAAGTGGGTTGTCATTGAAGTTACTGCGCTATTCAGGAGCACTGTGAAAAGACCACAAATAGCTCTGGCTTATGGTTTGATCATTACTGTCTAGAATAAACCAAAGGGGATAGCTGGGGCCTTGGGAAATGTGGGACTGACTGAGCTCTTTTCATGCAATGATCTACAGAAAGGAGACCTAGAGAACCTTCCTCTGAACAGATGAGAATCAGAGCCAGCCAGACAAACAGAAATGGCACAGCTAATATTCTTGAAGTGGAGGAAAAAAAAAAACAAAACAGCTAATTAACTAGGAATTTGAGGATGTCACTTTGTCATGGCTCAGGTAGTTTCAAGTAGTGGGACTTATTTAAAACAAACAAAAAAAGCATAGGCTATGGGAACTGGTCAACCAAATATTTTTCTTGTTCAGTAACCCAGCCTGAGAATATGGAAGCAGATAGATAAGTAGGTATTGAAGACCAATGGCTCCACGTTGCCCTGATGTGAAAAAGTAAGGGAACTAGAAGAGAGGGCACCCCTTTAATGGATTCTTAGATGTGGAGGAGGGTAATGGGAGAAAACTTCACTTATCAAGGAAGACCTTGGTTATAGAGCACTCATATCCTGGGCCCCCTCCTTTTTAAAAGTAATCTTTCAAAATTTTGTTTGAGTATTTGTGCACATATGTGCACACAGAGTCTCTTGTCACTGTAAAGGAATGCCTGTCTTGACTTTACATGGACGTGTAGGGAATTGAACCCAGCCTGACAGGCTTTTTAACTGCTGAGCTATATCCCCAGCTCTAAAAGTAATCTTTATTACTTCACATCATTTCTTAAAATTTTATTTTATTTATTTATTTATTCATTTGTAAGCAAAGAGAGAGAGAAAAGAGAGAATGGGTTGCCAGGTCCTCCAGCCACTGCAGATGAACTCCAGACACATGCGCCACCTTGTGCATCTTGCTGTATGTAGGTACTGGGGAATTTGAACTCAGGTCCTTCTGCTTTATAGGCAAGCACCTGAACTGCTAAGCCATCTCTCTAGCCCACTCTGCATCATTTTTAAAAAACATTGTTTCTATCATTGTAAATGACTCACATTTTAAGTCTACAGCTTTAGCCTTTGACCTTTTTTTCCCCTGATGCAGAGTCTCATTATAGTCCCGACTTACCTGACACTCACTTGGTAGCCCTGGCTGACCTTGAACACACAGTAATTCTCCTACCTCAGCCTCCAAGTGCTGGGATTATAGCCTTTAGGTTTTTGTTTTGTTTTGTTTATTAGATCTTAATTTTTTTGTTTGTTTTGTTTTGTTTTTGGAGGTGGGGTCTCACTCTAGCCCAGGCTGACCTGGAATTCACTATGTAGTCTCAGGGTGGCCTTGAACTCATGGTGATCTTCCTACCTCTGCCTCCCGAGTACTGAGATTTAAGGCGTGCGCCACCACACCCGGCTCTAAATAGAAATATTTAGAGGGCTATTTGATGAGCACAGCACATGCATTTAGCCAAATAACAGTTGTAATTTCCCTATTCGGATTGATGACTTCCCCAGCCAAAGGCTTTTGAAGTTTTTAGTACCAGGCATGAATTCCCTTGTACTGAATGGGCCTCAAATCCAATCAAGAGCTTGGGGGGGGAGTGCTTGTTATAAGCTGCTATTCATGGAGTATACTCAGTTAACGACCTTGGGCAGAAACTACTGACTAGTCTTAAAAAGAATGGTTGGACAATCATCCAGTTCCAAAAAAGAATAATTCCAGAATAAATTTTTTGATAGGTAAGTCAGGTTTGTATTGGAGGGATAATGGTAAAAAAAAAGTTATTAGCAAAGAAGGAGAAATCTACACATACTTTTAGAACAGCTAAAGTTCTTTTGAATGGAAAGAAATGGTACAAATTCAGAGTAATTTATGCAACTCCTTAAGAACAGAAGGACTCCATGGTCCCCTGTCACAAGGACTGATCCATACAACCCATGGAGGAGGATATCCAGCTGATTGGGGATGGGGGAAGGGGGGAATCAGGAAATTGGGGATAACAACTCATTGTTTGCCCACTAAATAATGTAACTCATTATGGACAATAAAAAAAGAACAGGGCTGGAGAGATGGCTCAGTGGGTAAGGCACTTGCCTCCAGTGCCTAAGGCCCTGGGTTCAATTCCCCAGGACCCACATAAGCCAGACCCACAAGGTGGTGGCCCTGGTGCTTGCTCGCTCTCTCTTTCTCTGCTTGAAAATGAATAAATAAAATATTAAAAAAGAAAATGAATAAATAAAATATTTTAAAAAGAACAGAAGGACTATAGATTTGCCTCTCAAAGAGGTTGTGAGACCATATATATTGTAATTTTATTATATAGGCTTATTGATAACCTTTATTTTTGTTTCTGTTTTGTTTTTTTAAAATTTAAATGTATGAAAAAAAATAAATTAATTAAAAAAAATTTAAATGTATATATATATATATATATATATATATATATATATATATGGCTGGGCTTGGTGGCACACACCTTTAATCCCTATACTGGGGAGGCAGAGACAAGAGGATCAGTCTGCGGCCATACCACCCTGAACGCGATCTCGTCTGATCTCGGAAGCTAAGCAGGGTCGGGCCTGGTTAGTACTTGGATGGGAGAGATAGGAGGGTCACTGTGATTTCAAGGCCAGACTGGGACTACAGAGTTCCAGTACCACCTGGGCTCTAGTAAGACCCTACCTTGAAAAAAACAAAAATTTAAAAAAGTTTTGTAGTTTTACAAGAAAGTATAGTGTATTTTTGCTGAAAATGATTTGTAAGTGGGCATGATCATCTGATGAAAATGAGATGAG
The DNA here is from genome assembly GCA_004024765.1 of Zapus hudsonius. Taxonomy (NCBI): domain Eukaryota; kingdom Metazoa; phylum Chordata; class Mammalia; order Rodentia; family Dipodidae; genus Zapus; species Zapus hudsonius. The sequence continues at coordinate 24,220 of PVHP010006634.1, forward strand.
ATGGTTTATTTTCTTAAGACAGAGTCTCATATACCGTGCATCTGGGGTATCGAACTCAGGTCCTTTTGCTTTGCAGGCAAGCTCCTTAACTGCTGAGCCATCTCTCTAGCCCAAACTGACCTGGAATTCACTATGTAGTCTCAGGCTGGCCTGGAACTCACAGTGATCCTCCTACCTCTGCCTCCTGAGTGCTGGGTGTGTGCTGCCATCACTCACCACCTGGCTTAATTCTGTCTTTTCTTAGGAGACCCAATTCAAATTTGATTAAATGGTCTGTGATCCAGGGGATCAGATTTTGCTCTGGCAGCTACTTAAAGATCTGTTGTACCTACAAGCCAAAAGAGAGCTTATAGTAGTTTTTAGTGCTTGACCAATAACAGTTCGATTTAAGTACTAGAGTTCCATATAATGGGGAAAAGTTCTTGGGTATTTAAAGATTTAGCTTTACTTTTCTATGGAATGTGTTTTGATATTTGATAGGCTGATTACACTTGTTCTTATAAAAGTATATTTATATCTTTCTTTTATAGGCTGTAATTATTTGTATCAAAAACAAAGAATTTGAAAAGGCTTCAAAAATTTTGAAAAAATATATGTCCAAGGACCCCACAACTCAGGTAAATTTGATATATTTTTGTTCCTATAACTTAAATTCTTCTCATTGCTTTTTGGGTAACAATAAAAAAAAAAGGTTTGCTGGACGTGGTGGCACAAGCCTTTAATCCCAGCACTTGGGAGGCAGAGGTAGGAAGATCGCAGTGAGTTTGAGGCCACCCTGAGACTACATAGTGAATTCCAGGTCAGCCGGGCTAGAATGAGACCCTACCTCAAAAAAAAAAAAAAAAAAGAAAAGGTTCTTTGTCAGGAATATCATCTAAATATTCATCTTAAATATACAGCATCTCATTAGGGTGGAGTGGTAGGTATATAACCAGCACTTGGGTAGCTGAGGCCAATTTGAGATTAGCATGGGCTACATTGTGAACTATCTCAAAAATAACGTCAGTGTATTGCCTTTTACAATCACGATAACTAGATTTCTGTCTTGAAATACCTGAAATTGCTTTTTCATTTTGAAGTTTGATCCCTGCCTACTGCACTCACATGCACACACACAAAACACCCTAAACCTCAAAATTGTAATTTATCTTTTTTTTTTTTTTTTTTTTGTAATTTATCTTTTTAAAAAAATATTTTATTTATTTGAGAGAGAGAATGAGAATGAATGGGCACACCAGGGTCTCTAGCCACTGCAGACACATGCACCTCCTAGTACATCTGGCTGTACATGGGTACTGGGGAATTGAACTCAGGTCTTTTTTAGTTTTCAGTATGAGTGTGGTATGCACCATATGGATGCATGTGCACATGTGTATGAGTGAATATGGGGGGTGCAGACGTTGGTGTCGGAAGCTTTTCGTAATTGCTTACCACCTTATTCTCTGAGACAGCATCTCTTGATCTCATTGACTGAATTTTACTAGCTAGCCAGCTCCTTAGAGATCCAACTATTTCTGCCTTCCCAGTGTTTAGATTATAGGTACATGCCACCACACCCAGCACTTTACCTGGGTACTAACATCCAAACTCAGGTCCTTATACTTGTGTAGCCAGCACTTTACCAAGCCATCTCCCCAGCCCCAAGTTTTATCTTTTGTTATGTATTTGAGAGAGTAACAGAGAGAGTGAGCATGGGCATACCAAGACCTGCCACTGCAAATGAACCTCAGATGCATTTGCCACTTTGTGCATCTAGCTGTATGTGAATACTGGGAATTGAACCTGGGTCATCAGAATTTGCAAGCAAGAGCCTTTAACCACTGAGCCATCTCTCCAGTGCAAATTTTATCTTTTTTGTTTTGTTTGCAAGCAGAGAGAGAGAATGGATGTGCCAGGGCCAGTTACTGCAAATGAACTCCGGGTGCTTATGCCACCTTGTGCCTCTGGGTTTATATGGGAATTGAACCCAGATCATTAGGCTTTGTAGGCAAGCACCTTAACCACTGAGCTGTCTCTCCAGCCCTCTTTTGTTTTAAAGTATACTTATTCTTTTTATTTTTAAAAAATTGTGTGTGTGCGCATGCGTGTGTATGTGTGTGTATGTGTGCGGGCCCATGTGCATGTGGATGGCAGAGGTCACTGTCAGGTATCTTCCTCAGTTCTTCACCTTATTCTTGAGCTCTAGAGATTGGCTAGACTAGCTAGCCAGTGAGCTCCAGAATTCCCTGTCTCCTTCCTAGCACTGTGATTATAGGCTGACACCACCACACCTGGCATTTTACACAGGTTTTGGTCCTCATGTTTAAGCAACAAACATTTTACCCACTGAACCATCTCCATGTCCCCAATTTTTTTTTATCTTTTGAAGCAATAATATGTGTATAGACTATAGAATTAAAAAACAAGATGACAAAGTAAAATAAAAATAACAAGAGTTTCATGTAAATTCCCTTGTCTCTGCCCTTTGCAGATCTTGTTACTTAGAAGCACTGTGACTACTTTAGTCCTTTTAGAGATGTATGTATACACACAAATTTATGTGTGCTTATAGATAGACAAATACCTTTTGCCTGTTACAATCTGCAAATGCAACACTCTTTGGAACACTTTTTTCCCCCTTTAACATAGTATCTTGGTTCCATATTAGTACATACAGTCTCTTCATGCTTGGACAATTTCATGCACACATGTAATGTATTTCGATCATATTCACCCCCATGTTAGGCTCTTTAGCCTCCTTCCCCTGCTGCTGATCCCTTCTTCCCAATTAATCCTCTCCTAACTTTTTATTTTTTGGTTTCTTGAGATAGTCTTGCTGTAGCCCAGGCAGACCTTGAATTCACTACGCAGTCTCAGGCTGGCTTCTAACTCACAGTGATCCTCCTACCTCTGCCTCCCTAGGATTAAAGGAGTACACCACCATGCCCAGCTTTTTAAAAATTATTTTTATTTATTTGCAAGCAAAGAGAGAAAATGGATGCACCAGGGCCTCTTGCCACTGCAAATGAACTCCAGGTGTATGTGCCAGGCTTTACATAGATACTGGGGAATTGAACTCAGGCCATCAGGTTTTGCAAGCAAGCACCTTTATTCACTGAGCCATCTCTCCAACCCTTTTATTGATTGATTGATTGATTGATTGATTTTTGGCTTTTCGAGGTAGGATCTCGCTGTAACCCAGGCAGACCTGAATTCACTATATAGTCTCAGGGTGGCATTGAACTCATGGCAATCCTCCTACCTTTGCCTCCCAAGTGCTGGGATTAAAGGTATGTGCCACCATGTCTGGCAACCCTTTTTTTTTTTTTTTTAAATGAAAATCAAGTAGAGTAAAAATGTATTAAGAGTAGGAAAGAGAGCTGGGCATAGTGGTGCATGCACTCCTTTAACTCCAGCACTTAGGAGACAGAGGTAGGAGGATCACTGTGAGTTTGAGGCCAGCCTTGAACTACAGGGTGAGTTCCAGGTCAGCCTGGCTGAAGTGAGACCCTATCTCAAAAAGACCAGAAAACAAAGGTGTGAGGAGGGGAAGGGAGAAGGGAAAGAAGTCAGAGTTCTGTACTATCGAGTTTAAGAGAAGGAAAAAGAACAAGGCACCAGTAAAACAGGAGGGCCCCTAAATGGGTAATCCCTTATGTCTTTGCTCTGTGGGGGAAGGGGGATATTGAGTTTAATTAGGATTGCTTAATTAGTGTGAGCATGGGTAGAGGGTTATTTATTAGATCATGGGCTACCAGTGGCTACACCACTGAAGAAAATGTCTCCCTTCTTCAGCAATCATTAACTGCCAGTAGCTCCTTGGGGAGGGGTGGGACTTCATGAGCCCCTCCCCAGTCCATAATGGAGTGTTGATGAGCCCAGTCTTGTACAGGTAACCACAGCTGCTGTGTATTTATGATTACAACAGATAGGCCATTTCCAGAAGACAGCACTTTACAGCACATCTCCCATCCACCAGCTCTTAGCTTCTTTTATTTATTTACTTATTTATTTATTTAAGGGGGGGTGAGTAAGAGAGAAAGAGGCAGAGAGAGAGAATGGGTGCTCCAGAGCTTCCAGCCACTGCAAATGAACTCCAGACACACATGTGTATCTGGCTCTTCATGGGTACTAGGGAATGGAACTCAGGTCCTTCTGTTTTGCAGGCAAATGCCTTAACCCCTAATCTATCTCTCCAGCCCTTAGATTTTTTTTGTTTTTGTTTTTCAAGGTACAATCTTGCTATAGCCCAGGATGACCTGGAATTCACTCTTTAGTTTCAGGGTGGCCTCAAACTCATAACCATCCTCCTACCACTTCTCCTGAGTACTAGGATTAAGAGAGAGATAGAAAAAGAGGCCCGGCTTGGTGGCGCAAGCCTTTAATCCCAGCACTTGGGAGGCAGAGGTAGGAGGCTCGCCATGAGTTCAAGGCCAGCGTGAGACTACAGAGTGAATTCCAGGTCAGCCTGGGCTAGAGTGAGACCCTACCTCGAAAAACCGAAAAAAAGAAAAAGAGGCTGACAGAGAGAGAGAATGGGCGCACCAGGGCAGCCAACCACTGCAAACAAATTCCAGATGCACATGCCACTTTGTGCATCTAGCTTCACCTGAGTCATTAGTCATAAGATGCAGACAAGCACCTTAACTATTAAACCATCTTTCCAGGCCCTTTTTTAAGCTTTTTATTGGCAGCTTCTATATTTACATACAGTAAACGATGATTCCCTCACCACCCCCTACTTCCCTACTCTCAAATCCACCCTCCATCATATCCCCTCCCCCTCTCAATTAGTCTCTGTTTTGTTTCAGTGTCATCATCTTTTCCTCCTGTTATGAAGGTCTTGTGTAGGCAGTGTCCAGGTACTGGAAAGTCATGAATATCAAGGCCATTTTGTGTCTGGAAGTTTGCATTGTAAGCAGTCCTACCCTTCCTTTGGCTCTTACAATCTTTCCTCCATCTCTTCCATAATAGACCCTGAGCCTTGGAAGGTATGCTAGAGATGTCCCAGTGCTGAACACTCCACTGTCACTCCTCAGCACTATTGTGTCTTTTGAGTCATCCCAGTGGTCACCGCCAACTGAAAAGAGAAGCTTCTTTAGCGAAAAGTGAGCGTAGCATTAATATAAGGATGTGCACATTTTTTTAAAGTGCTTATAAGGCAGTTTGGTGGGCATAATATATGCATCTAGCTAGACAACAGCAGGCATTACTCCCCTAGGGTTCATGAACTCCCCCACTATAGGCTTTTGACTAGGTCTTCAGTACCAGCATATATTCCCATGGAGTGGGCCTCCAGTCCAATTAGAGAGCTGTTGGTTTCCCCCACAACAGACATGCCACTATTGCCCCAGTTGGCACATTTGGCCCAGCTGGCCAGTCTTAAGGCTTGCAAGGTCCACTGCTGTTCACCACCATTGATGACTTCTCTCTCACAGGGCTGCATGCAGCCATAGCTTTTTCTGCTTTCTGTCAGCTGGTTAACAGGAAGGTTTCCATCTCAGTGACCTGCAGCCCTCACCTGTGTGGTCTTTGGCAATAGGTAGGATCTTACCATCTCATTCTGATGGGCAACCAAGATCAGCTCTAATATTCTTACTGCCTCCTTTTCATGATGATCCCTGGGCCTTAGAGGGAGTGATATGTGTTTTCTTTAAGACTGAGCACTGTCACTTATTCTCAGCACTTGACCAGCATTGAGTCTGCATTAGCCACTGCTCACTGCAAAAAGAAGCTTCTCTGACCAAGGTTGCAAGCAGCACTAGTCTTCATGAGCCTGGGTTTGGGTGCCCAAGGCTGGGATCCCAGGAGGGACAGGGACTGGGAGCCTTTATCTCTCTCTTTAAATTTATTTGTAAGCAGAAAGATGAGAGAATGAGAATGAATGGCTATGCCAGGGCCTCCAGCCACTACAAACTCCAGATTCATGTGCCAGTTGTGCATCTGGCTTTATGTAGATACGGGGTGATGGAACCTGGGTCTTTAGGCTTTGCAGGCAAGTGCCTTAACTGCTGACTGAGCCATCTCTCCAGCCTCCTTTATCTCTCTCTCTCTCTCTTCTTAATTTTTTTTTTGAAGTTGGATGTGTAGCAATCCATTATGGCTGACCTATAATTTATTTACCAGTCCTTTGGGTTTTTATTACAGAGGTTCTGATACATTCTTTCTCCTCTCATCATTGAATTTTTACTTGTTCTCCTTGCCTTTCTCTTATTGCAAACATCAATCTATCTTGTAGAAGCTGAGAAATGATCTCCTGAACATTATCCGAGAAAAGAACTTGGCCCACCCCGTTATCCAGAACTTTTCCTATGAGACCTTCCAGCAGAAGATGCTACGCTTCTTGGAAAGCCACCTGGACGACACGGAGCCCTACCTCCTCACGGTGTGCCTTGGCTTCTCTTTTCATAACCGTGATTGTGCCCTTGAGGATGAGCAGGGAATTATAAATTTAGAAATGGAAACTATATGCATTCCTGAAATGCCTTAAAGATACCAAAAAGGGCTGGGGAAGTTGGCTCCACAGGTTAAGGGTGCTTTCAAAGCCTGCAGTCCAGGTTTAATTCCCCAGCCACCCACATAAAACCATATGGGCAGCAAGAGACCCTGGCACAACCTTACACAAAAACTTAGGTCTAAGCATGTAAGTAAAAATTTTTTTTTTTTTTTTTGGTTTTTCGAGGTAGGGTCTCACTCTAGCCCAGGCTGACCTGAAATTTACTGTGTAGTCTCAGGGTGGCCTTGAACTCATGGTGATCCTCCTACCTCTGCCTCCCAAGTGCTGGGATTAAAGGCGTGCACCACCACACCCGGCAGTAAAATTTTTAAAAAATATATACCAAGAAAAGTATATTGACAAAGGCAAATGGAGCACACCTCGTCTCCCTTGCCTCCCTTTTTTTTTTTAATATTTTATTTTTTTATTTTCAAGCAGAGAGATACAGAAAGAGAAAGAGAGAGAGAGAGAACGCACCAGGGCCACCACCTTGTGGGTCTGGCTTATGTGGGCCCTGGGGAAATGAACCCAGGGCCTTAGGCACTGGAGGCAAGTGCCTTACCCGCTGAGCCATCTCTCCAGCCCTGCCTCCCATTTTTTAACCCCTTTGCACATGGTTAATCTGTTGTGAATAAATCCACAGGCTCCCAAAGGAGATGAAATCTGAGCCAGGTTTGGGGGGGGTGGGAGCTGTGATTTGGTAGATGTGGCATGATGGAATTGGTCATTGGAAAAGGGCATGATGTGGAGAAAAGTGTCACCAGAAGTGACTCAGTAAAAGGGGCCATGTGAAGGTGAGCTTTATAACTGGATTCAGGACTCAGGAGGCTGAGGCAGAAGGATCAAGAGTTTCTAGCCAGTTTATGCTGTGTAATAGTAAGACCCTGTCTCCAAAAAAACAAGGACTGGTTATGTAGCTTAGTATTAAAATACTTGCCTATCATGCACTTGGGTTTGATCCCCAGCACCATGAAAAGGAGAGGGAAAGGCTGATATTTTGATAATATTGAAAATAACCTATCCTAACAGATCTGTCAGGCCTGGATTGGGGTAGTATCAGTGATTTGATCCCAGCAGTCATTTGACAAATCTCCAATTACTTCTAAGCAAGTTGTATGAGTTATCAGCATATTGGAGTCCAGCCTAAGTGTGTTCTACTCCTTTACATTGCAGTTATCTGAGAAATATCAATTCTAGGAGCTGGAAAAAAATGGCTTAGCAGTTAAAGGCACTTGCTTACAAAGCCAGCTAATCTGGGTTCAATTCCCCAGCCATGTACCTAAAGCCAGTGAGCCAGGTGTGTTATGCAAACCTGTAATCTCAGCACTTGGGAAGTAGAGACAAGAGAATAAGTTTGAGGCCAGCCTTGTCTATAGCAAGTTCTAGGCTATCCATGACATTAAGATGCTGTCTCAGAAAAAAATGTGGGTGATGTGTAAAGAAATAATAACTTTTAAGCCGGGCGTGGTGGTGCACGCCTTTAATCCCAGCACTCGGGATGCAGAGGTAGGAGGATTGCCGTGAGTTCAAGGCCACCCTGAGACTACATAGTGAATTCCAGGTCAGCCTGGACTAGAGCGAGACCCTACCTCGAAAAACCAAAAAAAAAAAAAAAAAAAAAAGAATAACTTTTATACATATATGACTCCAAAAGAATACTTGGGACCCAGAAGTTGGATTGGGGCTGAGGTTGGAAGGACAAAAGATGTACAGTAAAGTTATATTCTATAAAGGTGCTATAAAGGTTAAAAAGAGTAGTAGCCAGTTGTGGTGGTGTATGCCTTTAATTCCAGTACTCAGGAGGAAGAAGTAGGAGGATTGCTGTGAGTTTGAGGCCAGCCTGGGAACTACAGAGTGAATTCCAGCTCAGCCTGGGACAGAGCTCTGAGACCCTACCTCAAAAGAAAAAGAAAAAAAAAAAAGTAACTGAGCCATTTTGGAGGTGTTAACTGGTTGCTATGGAATTTGTGTTTGTTCAATTTTTGTTTTATTTATTTATTTTTTGAAGCAGGGTCTCACTCTGTAGTCCCCAGGCTGGCCTCAAACTCATGGTGATTCTCTTACCTCAGTCTCCTGAGTGCTGGGAATAAACACCCGACCATTGTTCTTTTTTTTTTTTTTTTTGAGGTAAAAAAGAAAAGAGATGATATGATTCCCATTAGACTATCTCCATTTATGCTCTCCTCCAGTTAATACCTACATTGGATTTGTAAATGAACTTGTTTGCTTATTTTTTTTTCTTGTTTGCTTATTGAAAGAAGCAAAGACTAAATAAAATTCTGTGACTTCCTCTTCTTGACATTCTTCCAGATGGCCAAAAGGGCTTTGAAATCTGAGTCTGCTCCTTCAAGTACAGTAAAGGAAGATAAACTGCCACCCCCAGAGCCTGTGGAAAAGCCACTCGGAGAGCCTCCAAGGTGAGGATGTCCTTTTGTGATCTTGGGGGAAACACTGAACAAGATAGTTCCTCTCAGTGATTTGACCTATTACAATGTGGAAGACAGAGAACACAGCACAGGAAAATGGAAATAGCAAAGATAGGCATCTGAGAAAATTGTGATGGCTCTTCCTGAAAGGTTTTGTCTCGCTGGGCATGGTGGCGCACGCCTTTAATCCCAGCATTTGGGAGGCAGAGGTAGGAGGATTGCCATGAGTTCAAGGCCACCCTGAGACTACATTGTGAATTCCAGGTCAGCCTGGACTAGAGTGAGACCCTGCCTCGAAAAACCAAAAAAAAAAAAAAAAAAGGTTCTATCTTCACTTCTTGTCTCATTCATAATTTCTGGATTTCTTTTTGTTTTCTTTTGTGTGTGTGTCTTTGTGTGAAGGATCTTACTGTACCCCAGACTGGCCTCAAACTTAATGGCGATCTTCCTACCTCTGCCTCCCAAGTGCTGGGATTAAAGGTGTGTACTGCAAGCCCAGCCTATTGTTTATTTACTTCCATACTTCCATGTGTGGAGGTGGGGTCACCAGGGTCTCTAATGGCTCACTGCAAATGAGTACCATTTACTTGCACTACTTTTTGAGTCTGACTTTATGTGGGAATTGGGAAATCAAACCCAGACCACAGGCTTTGCAACCAAGCACCTTTAATCACTGAACCATCTCCCTAGGCTCCTTCTCTTTTGATGTTTGGTGGGTTTTGTTTTGTTTTGTTTTTGCCATCCTCCATATCCATGATAACATGTAGAAGGGCCAAACATTGTCCAGGTCTTATAGGTAATGACAGTGTTCCAAACCATTCTTCCCTACCTTCTGGTTCTTATATTCTTTCCTCTACCATGTTCACTAATTTTTGGGAGGGATGATACAAATGTCTCAGTTCTGAGCTCTCAACAGTCACTTCCTATTCGTGGCACTTTGCTGAGTTTTGAATTTCCCCAGTAGTCTCCAACAACTGCAAAAAGAAGTCTGGCCAAAGTTGAAATGAAAGCAAAACTAATCTGTAAGCATAACCATAAATATTTAGAGGACAATTTGATGGACACAACATACCCATTTTCTCCATACAACAAGTAGTAGCTTCCCCGTTAAGACCTGTGACTATCCCAGCCATAGGCTTTTGATTAGTATTTTAGTACCAGGCTTGAATCCCATCCCACAGAATTGACCTCAAATCCAGTCAGAGAATAGTCATGCCACTATTACATTAGTGGGCTCATCTTGCCTGGCTGGTTGGTTGTATAGTTCTCAGGTCCCCTGCTGGGTAAGACTGGCTCTTTTCTCCTCCCCTCCCCCCAGCATCCTAAATACACTTTCTGGCATTGTGACAGCTAGTCAGCAGGGAGGAGACTCAGGTCCAGCTTGATTTCTCTGTCCTGCAACCGAATCATGTGGTGTCTTTAGCAGTAGAGTCTTAAGATCTAGCTCTGGTGGGCAACCAAGAGCATTGGCAATAACCTGTATTGTCTTGAGTGCCTCAAGGGTCTCCCTGACTAACAACTCACTGGGTGTTCAGATGCATGTATCAGAATCCCAAGTCTAGTAGTTAACATAGGGGTCACACGTGTAGATGCCTCATAGGACCTGCATATTTCATTTTGTACTAACTATAGCAAAATACCTGAGATAGTATAACTTTATTTTAGTTATTTAGTTCAGTCCTAGAGGTTTGAGGGCCCATATCTGATGATAGCCTTACTGCTGCAAGAATCCTGAGATTACACAGGGAATCTCATGATGGTAGATGAGTCTGTGTATCTGTCTGTCTTTCCTGGTCTCTTCTTCCAAAGCCATCATTAATCATAGGAGTTCTACCCTGATGCCCTTGTCCAATCCTAAACACTTCCCATATAGCTCCATCTTTAAATACCATAACAAGGAGTTAAATTTCAACACATGAATCACTGGGGATATTCAAACCATGTCCAAATCATGGCAGGTTTGTAGGAAATACAGAGGAGCACAGTAGGTCCTAGCAGAAGACAGTTCTGCACAGGGCTCAGAAGGAGAGCATGCTTTTCTGCTTCCAGAAATTGCTCTGTGAGAATGTACAAGCATGTCTAAATGCATTTCAGTTGTGTGTAGGTTAGCCACTTGTTTTGGGTGAGATATCCCAATTTTTCAATTTTTTTTTGTTTTTTGTTTTTTAAAAAAATTATTTATTTATATATTTATTTACTTATTTATTTGAGAGAGGGAGAATATGGGCACGCCAGGGCCTCCAGCCTCTGCAAACGAACTCCCCAGACACATGCATCACCTTGTGCATCTGGCTTTACATGGTTACTGGGGTACTGAACATGGGTCCTTCTGCTTTGCAGGCAAAGGCCTTATCCACTAAGCCATCTCTCCAGCCCCTGTTTGTTTGTTTCAAGGTAGGGTCTTGCTCTAGCCCAGGTTGACCTGGAATTCACTATGTAGTTTCAGGGTGGCCTCAAACTCACAGTGATCCTCCTACCACTGCCTGCCAAGAGCTGTGTCTTCTCTCTCTCTCTCTCTCTCTCTCTCTCTCTCTCTCTCTCTCTCTCTCTCTCTCCTCTTCTCTTTTCTCTGTCTCTCTGTCTCTATCTGAAATAAAAATAGTTTTTTTTAAAAAAAAAAAAAGGGCTGGAGAGATGGCTCAGTGGTTAAGGCGCTTGCCTGCAAACCTAATGACACTGGTTCAATTCCCCAGTACCCACGTAAAGCCAGATGCATAAGGTCACGCATGCATCTGGAGTTTGTTTGCAGTGGCCACAGGTTCTGGAGTGCCCATTCTCTTTACAAATAAATAATTAAAAATAAATGAGAAATTGGAGAGATGGCTCAGCAGTTAAAGGTGCTTGCCTGCAAAGCTTGATGGCCTGGGTTTGATTCCCTAGTACTCATGTAAATCCAGGTGCACAAAGTGGTACACTCATCTGGATTTTGTCTGCAGTAGCAGGAGGCCTTGAATACCCATTCTCTCCCTCTCTCTGTATGCCTCTTTCTCTGACAGTTGTCCTGGTTGGCTATGTAAGTCTTCCTCTGAGACCACCTGTGTCAATTCAGAAGCAGGAATAGCTGTTGACTGGGATTCTCTTTTCTTTTTTTTTTATATTTTGTTGGTTGGGCGTGGTGGCGCAAGCCTTTAATCTCAGCACTCAGGAGGCAGAGGTAGGAGGATCACTGTGAGTTCGAGACCAGCCTGAGACTACATAGTGAATTCCAGATCAGCCTGGCCTAGAGCAAGACCCTACCTTGAAAAAAACAAAACAAAAAAAATAATAATTTTTTTTTTGTTTATTTATTAAAGAGAAAGAGACAGAGAAGAGAGAATGGGTGCGCTAGGGCCTCCAGCCACTGCAAATGAAGTCCAGATGCATGTGCCCTCCTGTGCATCTGGCCTTATATGGGCACTGGGGAATTGAACTCAGGTCCTTCTGCATTGCAGGCAAACGCCTTCACCACTAACCCATCTCTTCAGCCCTGGACTTGGATTTTCTCTAAAAACATGCCATAGACAGCACCCCAGAAAACACAAGCTCATGCCAGACCTGGTTTTTGTCATCTTTGCTTCCCTCCTAAAGGGGCCACTTTTCCTCCTCAGCATGCTTATGTCATCCATATGTCATTCTCCCTGATGGCTCACTGCACAAGCATGTGCTGATGGGAGAGCCACTTTGCAGGAGCAGACCAGCTGCCATGGGTCCTCTGCCAGGTGAAGCAGCATGACCTCGTGTGTTTGGTGTGGGCTGCAGTGGTGGCTGTGAGGAGGTGGGAGAGAGGAAAGTAGACCAGTGTGCAAACACCGTGGGGAATGTCTGTGAGAGCAGCAACCCTGGGGCTCAGGGACACATCTGTCATTGCTGGGCAGGCACTCTTGGACCCCGAAGTAGAATTCCCAGCCTGGGCTGGTGGGAAATGAGGGGTAACTTAATTTGACTCTTTTTAAAATTATTATTTATTTATTTATTTACTTGCAAACAGAGATAGAAGAGAGACAGCCATAGAGAATGGGCATGCCAAGGCCTCCAGCCTCTACAAACGAACTCCAGATGCATGTTCCACTTTGTGCATCTGGCTTTGCGTGGGTACTGGGGATTGAACCCGGGTCAACTTTGCAGGCAAGTGCCTTATGAGTTGAGTTTGAGGTAGGGTCTTGCTGTAGCCTAGGCTGACCTGGAATTTGCTACATAGTCCCATGTTGGCCTTGAACTCACAGCAACTCTCCTACAGCTTCCTCCCAGGTGCTGGAATTAAAGGTGTACGCCACCACACCTGGCAAGATTTCTCAATTTGTAAATGTTGATTTAAAAAAAAAAAAAACAGCTTTGCAAGGGTTAAACAATATGATACATTTGACGGGTTGGCCTACAGGCAACCAGTTTGCCCCTTTGCTAATGATAGTTTCTATACAAGGCAGTCTCACCTTGTTCCAGGTCTGTGCGCTATTTCCTCAGCATTCTCAAGATCTTGTTCGTTAGTAGATTACAGTGGAGACCACTCACTTGCTTCTCTCACATGAGGCTTAGACTGAGACAGCTGGCCAAAGATAGAGATGTCAAGGTGAGACGATAGCCCAGGGACTACGCAGAGCTCTCACATGATGGACAGCTAAAGGCTTACACGGCACACAGGCTAGCATCCTCCACAGGTAGTATCACTGGCTTTAGTTCCTTTAAAGTTCATTTCTGTTTTTTTTAAATTTATTTTTTTTGTTGGGTTTTTTTTTTTTTTTTGGTTTTGCTTTTTCTGGAGAGGTTGAGGTGTAGTCTCTCACTCTTACCCGGGCTGGTGTTGAATTCGATATAATCTTAGCCTCCCACATGTTGAATTAAAGGCCTGACTTACTTGTAGTTTCACCTCTGTGATACAGTTTACATACCATATTTGTGCTCATTAAGTGGAGGCTTTTATAAATAAAAGTTGCTTGAAGCCAGCTCTCCTTCATCCCTGCTTTGTTGTTGTTTTTGTTTGTTTTTGGAGGTAGGGTCTCACTCTAGCCCAGGCTGACCTGTAATTCTCTCTGTAGTCTCAGGCTGGCCTCAAACTCACATTGATCCTCCTGTCTCTGCCTCTCAAGTGCTGGGATTAAAGGTGTGCGCCACCACGTCCCAGTCTGTTTCTTTGTTTTTGAGGCGGAATTACACTCTACCCCAAGCTAGCCTGGAACTCACTGAGATCTTAATTCAACCTCTTGAGTTCTGCTATTAAAGGCATGAACCGCCATGCCCAACTTAATTTTTGTGTTTTAATGGGGAGTATTTAACTTCAGTCCTTTAATTTGAAGCCATCACTTTGAAAAAAGTTGTTTCTGTTTGAATGGGCCCTACACTGGTAAAACTGATCCTCGTGCATTTGCTTCATTTTCAGGCAGCAACGGAAAACTCCAACCATCATTGGTATTAGGACTCTGAAGGCAGCTTTCAAAGCTCTGTCCACTGCACAAGATTCAGAGGCAGCCTTTGCCAAACTGGACCAGAAAGATCTCGTACTTCCTAAAGTAGTGTCCCCATCACCGGCCCTCAAAAACAAAAGACCCAGGAGAGATGAAAATGAGAGCGTATCTCCTGCTGAGGATGAGGGTGGCTCAGAACTACCTCCCAAGAACAAGCGCATGACCATAAGCAGATTGGTTTTGGAGGAGGACAGCCAGTGTGCTGAACCCAGCCCAGGCCTCAACTCCTCTGAGGAGGCCCTGTCATCTTCAGCATCCAAGCCCACCGCTCTCAACCAACCCCGCTCAGAGGAGAATAATTCCAAGTATGAATACCTTCTTTGTAGCAGTTTTGGGGCTGGTTGGCAGTCCTGGTTGGGCCTGGTGTTATTTCCATGAATGAAGTAACTTTGAACTAAGTTACCACCAAGGCTTGCTCATACTGCTAGAATGAGACTTGGACTGGGGAATGACGACACTGTCCTTGCCAGTTGTGAAGCCCCACTGGTGCACTAGGGCATGAGTGAGGAGGGAAAGTTCCCGAGCCTGCTCTCCATCCTAAATGTCATGACTACCAAATATTAATAGTCTTACTTGTGCAATTTGTTTGAATTGGGCCTCATACTTTGATCCTTATGAGACTAATGAATACACTTTTTATGAGCATTTGAGACTTGGCAAATTCAATAAATGTTGACTATCTTTCACATTCTACTAGGTACTCTGGGGCAGTGGTTAGAATAATTTCACTCCCCCTCATGACTGGAAACCTGGCTTTGAGGTTTGCTTTGTGCCCTGTGGATCCACCCTCCAAACAAACTGGTTTGCTTTCTTTCTCTGGAACATGCTGTTTGTTTCCTCTTCTGTACTTCCTCTCATGCCCCACAGTGGACTGTCATGCCTCCATCATTGTGTGTCAGAATCCCATTGGCACTTCGAAGGAAAGAGAAGCTGTTAAGTGCTTTCTAGGGTCAAGCACTTTCATGTATTAGCTTAAAAATGTGTATTCTCAGGCTTCTGACCACTGAGTTAGGAGAGGTAGGAGAAGGTCCTGTAATCTGGTTTTGTGAATGGCCCAGATAATTCTAATACAGCCAGTCAGGCTTGATGAGGTCCCACTGGTAAGGGAGGGAGAAGACAACTGCAGGTAAGCAGGGAAGCTTCCCAATGCGGAAATCCAAGGACAGTGGATCCGAGAAGCAAGGTTAGAGGAGATTGCCTAGAAGGCAACACTTAAGATAATTATTTAGCAAATAAAATGAGGGTTCTAGCTTTATGCATTTTTAAAAGATACTTTTATTTATTTGTTAGGGGAGAGAGAGAAAGAGCAAATGGGGACACCTCCAGCCACTGTAAATGAACTCCAGACACATGCACCACTTGTGCATCTGGCTTTATGTGGGTACTGGGGAGTTAAACCCAGGCCATTAAGCTCTGCAAGAAAGTGACTTTAACCCCTGAGTAATATCCCCAGCCCTAGTTTGTTTGCTTTTTTAAGATGTAAAAACTATACTGGCCCAGGCCTCAAGGACAAAAAAAAAAAAAAAAAAAAAAAAAAAAAACAGTGGCTGCAGACTAGTTCATCAAATCCTAGCTTCAGCAGTGACGAGCACAAGGTCCTAAAAGCGGCCACACATCACCTAAAGCTAATAGGAGCCCCATCTCAGCCCTTTTCACAGAATGAGAAATTAGCATTGGCAGTCAAGGAGTTCCACCTGCAAGGAAGGGTTCTTAAGCCCTAGTACTGAGGGGAATCTGAGAGTTCAATGGAAAAGTGACCTGAGAAGACTCAGCAAGAAGAGAGAACAACAAGCCAGGGGTGGGGGCGCACACCTTTAATCCCAATACTCAGGAGGCAGAGGTAGGAGGATTATTGAGTTCCAGGCCAGCCTGAGACTGCATAGTGAATTCCAAGTCAACCTGGGCTAGAGCAAGACCCTGAGGGGAGTGGGTGAAGAAGAGAGAACAAAGGCTTAGAAATATGGCCCAGCAAGGAACCAGGGTCAAATTTGTTTTATGTCAGCACTGGGATAAGTGGCTGAAACACTTCAAGTGTAACTGTTTGTTACATTTGAGCCCAAGGCAGCAGGCTTTGCAAGCAAGTAGCTTTAACCACAGTCATCTCCCCAACCTGACATTTTTTTGTTTGTTTTGTTTTTTGAGAGATAGGGTCTTGCTCTAGCCCAGGCTGACCTGGAATTTGCTATGTAGTCTCAGACTGGCCTCGAACTCATGGCGATCCTCCTACCTCTGCCTCTTGAGTTCCGGGATTACAGGCATGCCACACCCAGCCAAACCAACCTGACAATTTTTTAAATTTTTTTTTTATTTGCAAGCAAAGAGAATGGACACACCATGGCCTCCAGTACTGCAAACAAACTCCAGATGTGTGTGCCACTTTGTGCATCTGGCTTTACATGGGTACTGGGGTAACAAACTCATGTTAATTCCCCCTACCAGGTTAGGTAACTTTTTAAAAAAATTACAGAATTCAAGAATTTTTTTTGTTGTTATTTTGCGATGGGATCTTGCTGTGTAGCCCTGGCTGACCTAATATTCTGTGCATCCCAGAGTATTGGCCTTAAACTCAGAGACAGAGGAGAAGGGACTTTCTCTCCAGCCACTGCAGAGGAACTCCAGACACATGTGCCTGGGTACTGGGAAATTGAACCCAGGCCCTTAAATAAGCTTTGCAGGCAAGCTCCTCACCACTGCCCTGTCTACATTGTGATCAGTAGAGGAGTGTCATTGAGAATGATGGCCTTGGCTGGGGCTGTAACTCAGGTGGTAGAGTGCTTGCCTAGTCTGTAAAAGCCCTGGGTTCAGTCCATAGCACTGTGTAAACCAAACAGAGTGGCATATGCCTAAAATCCCAGCAGTGGAAGGTGGAAGTAGGAGAATCAGAAGTTGAAAGTTACCCTCAACTATGTAGCTACTTCAAGGCCAGCGTGGACTATGTCAGACCCTGTCTCAAAAAAAAAAAAAAATAGGCTATGTGTGGTGGTGTGCACCTTTAATCCCAGCACTGGAGAGGCAGAGGTAGGAGAATCACTGTGAGTTTGAAACCACCCTGAGACTTCATAGTGAATGCCAGGTCAGCCTGGACCCTACCTTGAAAAAGCCAAAACCAAAAAAAGAGTGGTGGCCTGGAAAGATGACTGATTTTCACTAGTCAGGGAGGCAGAGGGAACAGAAGTTACAGAGCAGCATAGCTCTGCTGAGTGTGGTGGGGCCATCGGTAGGAAACTGGATTAACAGCCATAGAAGTATGTAGGTTCTCCATTCATTAGATGGAAGCTGCTAGGGAAGAGAAGAGGAATGTGCGGATTCTATATATTATACTATATGTAGACATGAGTTCTATATGATGTCCAGGCTGGCCTTAAACTTTTAGCAATCCTCTTGTCTCAGCCTCTCAAGTACTGGCATTACAGGCATGTGCCACCACACCCAGCTGTGGTGTGGTTTTGTGATGTTGGGTTTGAGGGTAGAAAAGGCTAATGGAATATTGGTGCAAAGTACCTTGGGCTTGAAATGAAGAAATGGGACAGAAAATAAAATCACTATGAAGATAGGAATAGAATAAAACATGGCCATGAAGGAGGGGCAAGAGTTTGCTGAGACTTAAGAGAACCCAAAGTGCTGGATGCCTGTAATCACAGCATTTTGAAGCAGGAACAGGAGGGAAGTTCCTGGCCAGACTAAGCTACCTAGCAAGTTCCAGGCCAACATGTGCTGTAGAGCAAGGCCCTGTCTCAAAGAAAAAGTTAAAACTAAGCCAGCTAAAATCAGTAAAATGAACAAGTTGTAAGGGAGTTGGTAATGTGTTTGCTTGGTGCTGCATTGAGGGATGGGTTCATGTGGAGACACTTGGCAAGCCCAGAGAAATGAAAAGAGATTGGGAGTTGTGAATAGTGAGTCACAATCAGAGCATGGGTGACCAGAATAAATGCCTCACACCTTGTCCTTGATCTCCCCTCAGAATACTGAAAGGCAAGTGGATCAACTCTAATGGACTTGAAGAAGAAAAGGAGACTTGGACGGAAGAGGACCAGCTGTTTGAAGTTCAGGGTAAGCAACAGATCTTCCTTGGCAAAGTTCCTAACTTTTTCTTTTTTTGTTTCTTTTTTTGTTTTTGTTTTTTTTTGGTTTTTCAAGGTAGGGTCTCACTTTAGCCCAGGCTGACCTGGAATTCACTATGTAGTCTCAGGGTGGCCTTGAACTCATGGTGATCCTCCTATCTCTGCCTCCCGAGTGCTGGGATTAAAGGCGTGTGCCACCACACCTGGCCTTTTTTTTTTTTTTTTAAATGGTTTTTCAAGGTAGGGTCTTGATCTAGCCCAGGCTGACCTGGAATTCACTATGTAGTCTCATGGTGACCTCAAGCTCATAGTGATCCTCCTAAATCTTCTACCTACTCCCTAGCCTTCCAGTACTTCTTTTTTCCTTCCTTCTTGTTTTCTTTCTTTATTTTATGGGTGGAGGAGGAAGGAGAGAGGGCAGAGAGAAGCCTAGCTTTGAATTTGCTATATAGCCAAACGAACTTCTGATCCTCCCATGTGCTGAAATTATAGACATACCACACTGCACTTGATTTTGCTCCCTATATTTCTAAGGTAAAACAGTTTTTAGGAGCCAGAGAGATGGCCCACCTGTCGAAGGCACTTGCTTGCAAAACCTGATGTCTCAAATTCAATTCCCTAGTACTCACATAAGCCACATGCACAAAGTTCATTTGCAGTAACAAGAGGTCCTGGCATGCCCATATTTGTTCTTTTCTCTCAAGTAAATAAAAATTAAAAGAAGGGCTGGAGAGATGGCTCAGCAGTTAAGGTGCTTGCCCATAAAGTGTAACAGCCCTAGTTCAATTCCCCAGTGCCTGCATAAAGCCAGATGCACAAGGTAGTACGTACATCTGGAATTTATTTGCAGTGGCTGGAGGCCCTGCATAACCAGTCATTGCTGTGTAGCCCTGGCTGACCTAATTCATTCTCTCTCTCTCTCTCTCTCTCTCTCTCTCTCTCTCTCTCTCTCTCTCTCTCTCTCTCTCTCTCTGCTTGCAAATAAATAAAAATATTTTTAAAAAATTAAAAAGGTCGGGCATGGTGGTGCACATCTTTAATCCCAGCACTCAGGAGGCAAAGGTAGGAGGATCACCATGAGCTCAAGGCCACCCTGAGACTACAAAAAAAAAAAGCCTGTTCCACCACACCTGGCTTCTTGCAGCTTTTAAACTGGGTTTTATTGAAAGAAATGTTATGTCTTCACATACATGCCCTTGAACCTTTTTTTTTTTTTTTTTTTTGGTTTTTCAAGGTAGGGTCTCCCTCTAGTCCAGGCTGACCTGGAATTTACTATGTAGTCTCAGGGTGGCCTTGAACTCAAAGAGCTAGAATCTTTTTTTTTTTTTTACTTTTTTTACTTTGTTGTTTTTGTTTGTTTTGCTTTTGTTTCTTTGAGACAGGGTCTCACTATCGTCCAGGCTGATCTGGAATTCTAGTCTAGACTGGCCTTAAGCTCTCAACAATCTTCCATCTTGGCCTCCCAAGTGTAGCGATGAAAGGTATGAGCCACCACACTGACTTTTAGTTCTTTATTTACTCTTGTTTGTTTTCGTGATAGGGTCTCACTCTAGCCCAGGCTGACTTGGAACCTGGAACTCACTCTGTAGTCCCAGACTGGCCTTGAATTTGCAGCCATGGATTCTCCTACCTCACTAAACTTTCTTGAGCTGGGATTAAAGGTGTGTACCACCACACCAAGCCCTAGTTCTTTAATGTTTTGGTTTGGGTTTTGTTGTTGTTGTTGTTGTTGTTTGTTTGTTTTCAATATTTATTGGTGCTGGAGAGATGGCTTGGTGGTGAAGGTGCTTGCCTGCAAAGCCTAATGACACAGGTTTGATTCCCTAGTACCCACCTGTTGCGGTCATCTTTCTAGTTGCTGTGCAGATAGAACCCAAGCAAAGGCGGCTTGTGGAGGAATGGGTTTATTTGGCTTACGGACTCGAGGGAAGACTCCATCCTGGCAGGGAAAACGATGGCATGAGCAGAGGGCTGGACATCACCTCTGCCACAGCACTGCAACAGTGGCAGGAAGGTGTGCCAAATACTGGCAAGGGGAAGCTGGTTTATAACCCCCATTAGCCTGCCCTAAAGCCAGACACACAGTGGCACATGCATCTCATGTTGATTTGCAGCAGTTGGAGGCCCAGGAGCACCCATTCTTTCTCTCTTTCTCTTTTTCTCCCTCTCGTCTCTCTCTGCTTGCAAATAAATAAAGAAAAATATGTTTTTTAGCCAGGCATGGTGGTTCATGCCTTTAATACCAGCACTTGAGAGACAGAGGTAGGAGGATCACTGAGAGTTTGAGGCTAGTCTGGGACTACATAGTGAATTCTAGGTCAGCCTGGACTAAAGCGAGACACTACCTTGAAACACCAAAAAAAATTTTTTTTTAATATTTTTATTTATTTGTTTGCAAGCGGAGAAAGAGATAGAAGAGAGACAGAGCAAGCACCTTAATTACTGTACCATCTCTCCAGCCCCAATAAAAATATTTTTAAAATTTATTTATTGGGCCGGGCGTGGTGGCACACTCCTTTAATCCCAGCACTTGGGAGGCAGAGGTAGGAGGATTGCCGTGAGTTCAGGGCCACCCTGAGACTACATAGTGAATTCCAGTTCAGCCTGGGCTAGAGTGAGGACCCTACCTCGAAAAACCAAAAAAAAAAAATTATTTATGGGGCTAGGGAGACAGCAGTTAAGACATCTGCCTGCAAAGCAGAAGGACCCGAGTTCCATTCCACAGTTACCCATGTAAAGCCAGATGCACAGGGTGGCACATGTGCCTGGAGTTCATTTGCAGTGGCTGGAGGCCCTGGCGCACCCATTCTCTGCCTCTTTCTCTCTCTTTCAAATAAATTATATATAAATTATTAGCTGGGTCTCGGGAGCATGCCTTTAATCCCAGCACTCAGGAGGCATAGGTTGGTGGATGGCCTTGAGTTCGAAGTCACCCTGGACTACATAGTGAATTCCCTGAGCTAGAGTGAGACCCTACCTCGATAAATCAAAATAAAAAAAATTGTGTGTGTGTATGCATATAATGTATTTTGACAACATTTACTTACCACTGCCTTCTCTTGTCCCCCATCTCCTCCTGCTAAACCCTAACTTTTCTCCCTAATTTTTCCCATTTCTACTTTGAAATCTCTGGGAGGGAGGTGTGTGTGTGTGTGTGACTGAATCTAATTAGGTTACTTGCATGAACATAGGTGGAGAGTTACTTATCAGAGCATGATGGTTTCTACATTGTTTTAGAAAATGACATTTTTGTTTTGCGCATACCTTTTTATCCCAGCTCTTAGGAGGCAGAGGTAGGAGAATCGCTGTAAGTTTGTGAATCCGGGTTAGCCTAGACTAGAGCAAGACCCTAACTCAGAAAACCAAAAGAAAAAGAAAATGACAGTTTTGCTAAAGAGCTTGAAATCCATCATTTTTGAACATTTTTTGGAAGCCTGCTTGTACAGCATTTGCTTTGTGCAAGGCTACCTTAGGCTGAAGTGATTGGTGTTGCAAACCAAGGACAGAAATAAATTACCCTCTAGTGACATCCTCTCTCTCCAAAGTTATTTTTTGGTTTTCCATTGTTGGGATTCAAAGCCAGCCTCATCTCTGCTAGATGGTATGCACTACACCACTGAACTAAATCCCAGACCTTGATGTCTGTGAAACTTTAATCAAGCTTTCCCTTTGGAAGTATTCTTTTTTTTTTTTTTTTAATATTTTATTTATTCATTTTCAAGCAGAGAGAGAGAGAGAGAGAGAGAGAGAGAGAGCACACCAGGGCCACCACCTTGCAGGTGTGGCTTATATGGGTCCTGGGGAATTGAACCCAGGGCCTTAGGCACTGGAGGCAAGTGCCTTAACCGCTGAGCCATCTCTCCAGCCCGGAAGTATTCTTTTTTCTTTTTGTGGTTTATGCAGAGAGAAGTGAGCTCTTTTTTTTAAATATTTTATTCATTTTCAAGCAGAGAGAAAGAGAGAGAGCACCAGGGCCACCACCTTGTGGGTCTGTCTTATGTGGGTACTGGGGAATTGAACCCAGGGCCTTAGGCACTAGAGGCAAGTGCCTTAACCGATGAGCCATCTCTCCAGCCCGAGAAGTGAACTCTGAACTGAGTATTCTCTTCATTATTTTTCCCAGGAGAACCAAGTGAAGACACTTCGACCAGCACGGCAAGAAAGCAGGTGGGTTATAATTCTTTCCTGATACAAGCAGTGTTGGGGCAGGTTGTTTTCTGAGGCAAGGTCTCACTGATGTGGGAATTTTGGTATTCAGGGGTCCCCCAGATTTATAAATCCCAAGTTTTGGGTTTTTCCTAATTTTTAATGAAGAATAATAAAGATGGAACCAAGAAAGACAAATGATGAATTACTAAGTTCATTTGAGGAGAAATCACAATTTGTGGAGTTTATTTAAAGGGAATTGGGACTGGGAAAGGAAGACTGGAACATTCTCATGTGGAAAACATATTTCAGAAAAGTAGAAGTTTGGGAGAACTGGGCCTTAGAAAGTGAAGCTCAAAAGGGGCTGTGAACACATGGGAAGCTTAGAGAAAAGCTCAAAAGGGGCTGCGAACACTTGAGAGCACCCATGTGGCAGATCTAGAGTGGGAATATGCACATAGTTTTAGAGCGGGGAGATTAGGACTAAACAGGGAACACACTTGGCATCAGCTGCAGGCTTTCTCAAGGAGGGAAGTGAGGAAAAAGGGAGAGCCCTCATGGCAGTCCCCAATGGGAATCCACACACAGTAAATTGGAGAGCGTCAGACAGAGCGGAGCGACTAGAATTAAAGAGAGATTAAGACAGGGTTAGGTCTCCCTTTCCCTTAGTGGGGCTGGGAACCAAGACTCAGGTGGGGAAGTTCAGGCCACACCAGACAAAAAGGAGAGAGACCCACCAGGCTGTCACCTTTATAGGGTTTAGTTCAGGTAGGCGGGGAAACATCTGGTTTGCATTTGATCTGGAGGGTGGATCATAGAGTGCCCATATCTGGGTGGGGATCATAGACTCATAGAATGTTCGACTGGACAGCAGAGGGCGTCGTAGATCAATGTTGGACAGGAGTTGGAATCCAAGGTAGGAGTGTTCATTCTTGTGCCAAGATGAGATGTCAGGTGTTTGGCATCCTGGTTCCCTCTGAGCCTCGATCCCTGGCTGAGTCCTGCCTAGCTTTCTCCTAGTCTGTCTCATCACTTTAGCCCAGGCTGATCTGGAACTCATAGCCATCCTCCTACCTCTGTCTCCCAGCTACTGGGATTAAAGGCATGTACCACCATGCCCAGCTTTGATGCAAGTTTTATAGGGAGAACAGAAGTAAAATAAATCCTCATTCTTTTTTTGTTAAGTACATTTATTTGTTTATTTATTTTGAGAGGAGAAAATATGGACACACCAAGAGCCCCTTACTGCTACAAATGAACTTCTGGCTTTACATGGGTACTGGGGAATAACAGAAACTGGATCAAGTTTTGCAAGCAAGCGCCTTTAACTGCCGAGCCAGCTCTCAAGTCTCCCTTCTTATAGGCAAAGATTACTCATTCATCTGGTAAAATTCTCTCTTAAGAGAAGATACCTGAGCTGAAGAGGGCTTAGCAGTTAAGGCATTTGCCTGCAATGAAGAAGGACCCTGGTTCGATTCCCCAGTGCCCATGTAAAGCCAGATGCACAAGAGGGTGCATGTGTCTAGAGTTCGTTTGCGGTGGCTGCAGGCCCTGGTGCGCCCATATCTCTTCTCTCATCTATCTCTCTGCTTGCAAATAAATAATAAATTTTAAAAAGAAAAGAATTTTGGGAGGGGGGAATTGGGGAATTTGGGATAACAACGCATGGTTTGCCCACTAAATAATGTAACTCATTATGGACAATAAATATATAAAAAAATTAAAAAAAAAAAGTAAAGAATTTTTTAAAAAACCTGTTTTGAATTCAGACTATTCTCTAGGATTCTTGAGTAGGCTGGAGAAGAGTAAGTGAGGCAAGTTTTGATAAGTCTTTTGGTTTTCTTTTGCAGAAGTGGACTATTGAAGAAAGCGAGTGGGTGAAGGCTGGAGTAAAGAAATATGGGGAAGGAAACTGGGCTGCCATTTCTAAAAATTACCCCTTTGTTAACCGAACAGCTGTGATGATTAAGGATCGTTGGCGGACCATGAAAAAGCTTGGTATGAACTGAAGCAGGCTCACATTTCCATAAGATTCACAAGAGCATGTTTCTTAACAATAGTCTCTGGTCATCTGCTGTTTCTCTCAGAAGCTGAGCTGGAACGAGAATTTGGGGCTACCTCCTTCAATGCCGGGGGCAGTTCCCACATCCACTTCCTCACTGTTGGAGATCATGGAACTAAGAAGTAAAGCCAAGTCCATGCCGTGCCCTTGGCAGAGAAGACAGGCACACAGCTTGTCAGTGCCAGAATAGCATTTAGTGTTTTCCTTCTTTAGTGGTTTGCTTACATTTAAATCCCCAGTACTCTATAGAACCTTCTCCTAGGAAATGGAGTCTGTTAGGAGCCACTTAGGACCCCATGACCTGTTAAAACCAGCAACGTGAGCATTACCTGGAATGAGAGGAACTCCTGTCTGCTATGAGCCCAGGTTGATGAGAAACCAGACCTTGTTGATCGGATTCCTTCTAAAAACAGATGAGCCACTTGTGACGTCGACCCCAGACCTGACTGCCTTGGCATTTGCCCTTACTGTGATGGGCTGTGTCAGCTAGTGTATCTTCCACACTTCTCATATGGTTGAACCAGTGTGTTTTTTGGTAAAATGGTGATTATAGATAAGCTTACTCCCCCTGCCATCCTCCACCTCCCTTCTCAGATCCCTTCCTTATGCTGAACTTTTAATGCCTACACAAAATAATCCTGATTGAATATAAGCGCTTAATTCCATTCTTTGTGAATTGGTTGCTTCCACCTGATTCCCTAATCGTGCTGTGTTAGTGTCTTGCACTGGGATTTGACATTCCCTTCTCCTTTTGTACCATGTTGTGCTTGCTGTCTCTCAGACATCTTTAGACTTCTTTTTGGCAGGAAAATTCAGTAAAGTGTTTTCTGTAATCTTTTTTTAAATAATGAGACCTAATTGTTGTTCATACTTGTAGCATTCTTCATTAAAGTCTTGCTCCCCTCAGATTTACGTAACTTTAATTGCAGCACATCATGTATTCTCAGCCCAGCTATGGTGACAGAATGATGGCAGGGTCCTTGGATGCTGTTGAAGTTTCCTCTTAATTTGTCTCTTTCATAGTGTTATACTAGTTTTGGGGACTGCTGGGCATGGTGGCACATGCCTTTAATCCCAGCACTCTGGAGGCAGAGGTAGGAGGATTGTCATTAGTTTGAGGCCACCCTGAGACTACATAGTGAATTCCAGGTCAACCTGAGCTAGACCCTACCTCGAAAACCAAAAAAAAAAAAAAAAAGTCCCACTTCTTGACTTGTGAGTGGGTAAAAGGCAAAGTTTAAAGATTGACAAAAGATTTACAATTTATCCATTTTTTTTTAATCAGAGATTTTGTTTTACTTATAAAGGACAGTTTATCCTTTACTTAAAAGTTGGAAAATCATGAGCCGGGCGTGGGTGCATGCCTTTAATCCCAGCACTCGGGAGGCAGAGGTAGGAGGATTGCCCTGAGTTCAAGGCCAGCCTGAGACTACATAGTGCATTCCAGGTCATCCTGGGCTAGAGCGAGACCCTACTTAGAAAAAAAAACAAAATAAATAAATAAAAGTTGGAAAATCATGAAGTTTAGGTATGGTGGCACACGCCTTTAATCCCAGCACTCCGGGGGGCCTAGGTAGGGACGATCCCCGTGAGTTCCAGGCCAGCCTGAGGCTAAAGAGTGAATTCCAGGTCTGTCTGAGCTAGAGTAAGAACCTACTTCAAAAAGCAAAAAAAAAAAAAAGGTTGGAAAATGGGGCAAGGTGTGATGGTGCACGCCTTTAATCCCAGCACTCAGGAGGCAGAGGTAGGAGGATCACTGTGGGTTCCAGACCAGCCTGAGACTAGATAATCTCAGGTCAGCCTGGGCTAGAGTCTGGATCCTACTTCAAAGCAAACAAAAAAAGTTGGAAAATCAGCCAAGCATGGGCACTGGAGAGGAAGAGGTAGATGACTTGCATGAATTTGAGGCCAGCCTGGGACTACAGAATGAGTGCCACGTCACTAGGGAGAGTCAGTTTTATTACCTGTTACGTGTCTTGCTTGGGGTTTGATATTCCTTGTTTATCGTCCAACCCCAAATGAAGCCCCAGGGAGGAGAGAGCTGGAACTGGTGCACAGGTACCTTTGATTACAGCTACTTCTGGTCTCCAAACCCTGTATGGGAGTCCAGTTCTCACCATTTAGAAAGAGATTCTAGTCACTGCAAGTGAACTCACTTTGGTTATCTGGCTTTATCTGGTTTTTTGGAGATTTGAGCCTCGGTTGTTAGGCTTTGCAGGCAAGCGCCTTAACCAATGAATCATCTCTCCAGTCCAAGTGTGTTATATTTAAAGCAATTCATGGCTAAAGGTACTAACATGGTTTTATTTTGTTGTTTTTTGTTTGCTTTTGTTTTTTGAGGGAGGGTCTCACTCTAGTCCAGGCTGACCTGGAATTCACTCTGTAGTCTCAGGCTGGCCTCGAACTCATGATAATCCTCCTACCTCTGCCTCCCAAGTGCTGGGATTAAAGGCGTGCGCCACCACGCCCGGCTATTTATTTTTTATTTCTTTATTAAGCAGAGAGACAGAATGCCAGGGCCTCTAGCCACTTTAAATGAATTCCATACACATGCACCACCTTTAGCATCTGGCTTTACATGGGCACTGGGGAGTTGAACTCAGGTCCTTCTGCTTTGCAGGCAAATGCCTTGCCCGCTAAACCATCTCTCCAGCCCAAAATATATTTATCTATTTGTAAACAGAGAGTCAGAGAGAATGGGCATGCCAGGGCCTCCAGCCACTGCAAATGAATTCAAGATGCATGTGCCACTTTGTGCATCTGGCTTTATGTGGGTACTGGGGAATCAAACCCGGGTTGTTAGGCTTTGCAGGCAAGTGCCTTAACCGCTGAGCCATCTCTCCAGCCCCCTAGTTTTATTTTTTAATATTGAATTTGCATGCAAAGAGAGAATGGATTGCCAGAGCCTCCCAACCACTGCAAAGGAACTTCAGATACATGAGTTACTTTGTACATCTGGCTTTACATTGGAATCAAACCTTAACTACTGAGCCATCTCTGCACCCCACAGTTTTATATTTTAAAAACTGCAGAGCTTGTTTTGACGGCTCACATCCATATGCCCAGCTTTGGAGAAGGTGAGGTAGGCAGATTGATAGGTTTTTCAGGCCAGCTTGACCTATAAGGGTGAATTCATAGGCTAGAGTGAGACCTGCCTTAAAAAAAAAACAAAACTTGAAATAATCCATTTCTGCACTTTGCAGAGGTAGGAGGATTACCATGAGTTCAAGGTCACTCAGAGACTACATAGCAAATTCCTGGGGCTGAGGGGAGGGAGGAAAAGACTATCGAAGTAAGTTTCTCAGCTCAGTGCCTGTGGAGTCTAAGGCACTGAAGTTACTGATCGAAGACTGAAGAAAAGACTAGTATAATTGCTATTAAGTGGATTTGGGATAGCTCTTTCTTGTGGGGCTAAAGAAATCATGAATAGCCAGGCGTGGTAGCCCATGCCTTTAATTCCAGCACTCCAGAGGCAGAGGTATGAAGTGGCTATGGGAGGGAGTCCCCTAGTGGTTCTATCGTGGAATATCTGTGTGACCCTGAAATTGGCTGGTAACTTGTGGAGTTAATAATTAGCTTAGCAGCTCTCTGAATTTCTTGGTTCCATAAGGGCTGTAAGCAGTTCACCTGCAGAGGAAGCTACAGAAAGCGGCATGTCTCCTTGGCTGCTTGGGGCTGGCCTGGTGCTTCTGAATCTTCTGGCTTCTGCTAGGAGCCAGAGGACGGAACCCCCAAGTGGCTCTGAGGACCACCCACTCTTCCCTGGAGCCCATCGACATGACTTTGCCATTATGATCCCTCCAGGAGGCACAGAGTGTTTCTGGCAGTTTGCCTCCCAGGCTGGCTATTTCTACTTCAGCTATGAGGTGCGTGGATTCTTCTGGCCATGTTTTTCCTTCTGTAAAAGAAAGGGGTTTGGGTGAGACCAAGGTCGGGGTGTCTTTTAATCTGTGATTGCCACCTGCTAATCAAGAGGGCCAGTGGTGAGAGTTGGATGAATAATCATCAATGGGAGTGAAAACATATGGCTTGGCCTCTCAAGCTGGGGCTACGGAAGCCTGCTGGAACTAGGATACCTCTCCTTGGAAAGGTAACATCACCTTTGCTCTGATTTGGAGATGACAAGAGAGAGAATACATTGAAACAAGCTGGTGTGGTGGTGCACGCCTTTAATCCCAACACTAGGGAGGCAGAGGCAGGAGGATCACCATGAGTTCAAGGCCACCCTAAGACTACATAGTGAATTCCAGGTCAGCCTGGGCTACAGTGAGACCCTACCTGGAAAAAAGAAATGTTAATACCCAGTACAAAGTCAAATGAAACAATGCACAGTACAATTCAAATGAAGACACGTGAACTTTGGAGAGTTCAAATAAAGCCCCTTTAGTTAATGGGGATGGAAAGCAACACCTGCTGCCTTTCTGGCAAACTGGAGGGTAAGTGACTGCTCAGACTTTCTAAGTGCAACCAGTTTCCTCATGTTTAAGCTAAGCTACCTGTCCCTGGGTCAAGTATTATCACCCAGGTTCCTGTAACATTCAAGGGTGCTGAGCTTAATATTAGAGGCCGTTCCTTTCTTCTTCTTTTTTGATGGTTTTTTTTTTTTTTTTTTTTTTTTGGTTTTTCGAGGTAGGGTCTCACTCCAGCCCAAGCTGACCTGGAATTCACTCTGTAGTCTCAGGGTGGCCTTGAACTCATGGTGATCCTCCTACCTCTGCCTCCCGAGTGCTGGGATTAAAGGCGTGCGCCACCACACCCGGCTCCTATTTTAAATATTTTTTAAGAGTGTGTGTGTCTGTCTGTGTGTGCAGAAGTGTCTGGGACTCTGGCTGCTGCGAATGAGCTCCAGATATATGCAACAAGTTGTGCATCTGACTTTACATGGGTAACCTTTAACTACTGAGCCATCTCCCCAGCTCTCCAGTATGTGGAGATCTTATATATATAATTTTTAATTTTATTTATTAGCAAGCAGAGAGAGAGAGAGAAGAGAGACAAAGAGAAAATGGTCATGCCAAGAACTCTAGACACTGCAAATGAATTCCAGATGCATGTGCCACTTTGTGCATCTGGCTTCACACGGATTCTGGGGAATTGAACCTGAGTGGTCAGGCTTTGTAGGCAAGCACTTTAAGCAGAGCCATCTCTTCAGCCCCTTCTTTGTTCTTTGTCTTAGAAACCTGTTGACTTTCTAATTTTTAAATTTTTATTTATTTATAAGTAGAAAAAGACGAGAGACCGAAACAGGGAGAGAGAGAGAATGGGTGCACCAGGGCCTCTAGTTGCTGCAAATGAATTCCAGATGCATGAGCCACTTTGTGCATCTGGCTTTAAGTTGGGTATTGGGGAATGAAACTCAGATATTTAGGCTTTGCAGGGAAGCACTGTAACCATTGGGTCATCTCTCTGGTGTATGTGTATGAGAGCAGGTGCACACATGTCACATGCATGTATGGAGGTCAGAGGGCAACTTTTGTGTGTCTTTTCTCATCTACCTCATTTGAAGCAGGGTCTCTCATTCACAATCTGTTCACTGGGCTAGCTAGCCACAAGAAATTCTCCTGTCTCTGCCTCCCAGGTCACCACAGATGTGTTAGAATTACAGAAGTCCACCAAAGTTTCTAGCTTTTTGTGGGTCCAGGGATCCAAACACAGCAAGTGCTTTATCCACTGGGCTAATTAATTAGAGACAGGGTCTTGAATGTAGCCCTGGCTGGCCTCAAACTTGCAGCTCTCCTCCCACCTCTGCTTCCAAGTGCTGGGATTACACGTATGCACCACCACGCCTAGCTTTAACTTTCCAATTTGAATTTACACAGTAATAACTATTGATTTTACTCTACTCCACTGTAACTTAAAGTTATTTTAAACTAACTTATCAGAGGTGGTTTTTTTTTTTTAATCTCTTCATTTGTTAGAACTGTAGCTTGGATTTATCAGAAGCCAGCTAGCCAGGCGTGCTGACTCACGCCTTTAGTCCCAGCACTGAGGAGGCTGAGGTAGGAGGATTGCCATGAGTTTGAGGCCAGCCTGAAACTACATAGTGAATTCCAGGTCAATCTGGGCTAGAGGGAGACCCCACCTCAAAAAACAAAAACAAATAAATGAGCCACCTTGGAGACAAATGTCCATGAGTGCCTGCTTGTTGTAGGCATGGGCCGACAAGCAGCAAGCACCCAAATCTGGGACACCACCAAGGAGCTCAACAACAAAGCAAGTTCAGCCAGGAGCTCCCCAGGCAGACTGTACAACCTCCCTCCATCTGCATCAGCTGGGGGCAGCTTAGACTGTCCCAACAAGGCACAGGTTAGCATTGTGGGCAACTCCGCCCTGCAGGTATGTCAGACACCATAAAACATTCAGCATAGATGTGCTTTGTAGAACAACTAAAAAGCCTCAACTCTGAACTCCAGAGCAGATCGGGTAGGTGATACCAACAGCTTGAGAAGCACTGTGCTTGATGACAGCAGGATGTCAATCTTACCACCTCACTGGCTTTTTGTAAAACAGGATTTTATTGGCAAGAAGAAAGAGAACAGGGGCATCAGGGCCTTTAATCACTGCAAACAACTCCAGATGCATGCACCACTTTGTGCATCTGGCTTGAC
The DNA here is from genome assembly GCA_004024765.1 of Zapus hudsonius. Lineage (NCBI taxonomy): Eukaryota > Metazoa > Chordata > Mammalia > Rodentia > Dipodidae > Zapus > Zapus hudsonius. Next base: position 55,436 of record PVHP010006634.1, read on the forward strand.
ATGGGCACCGGGGAATCGAACCCAGGTCCTTAGGCATTGCAGACAAGCACCTTAACCACTGAGCAATCTCTCCAGCCCCTACTGCTTTTGTGTGAGGTAACAGACCCGTTTTTTCCCCTCTCTTTATGGTTCTGGCAGGTTCAGCGGACAATTGGAATGTCACATGACCGTCATGTTGCTGCCACTGCACATAGCCCACAGGGCTTCCTCATAGACACCTCCAGGGATGTTCGGGGTCAGATTAACTTTGCTACCCAAGAAACAGGTCTGTTTTCATTCCTATAGCTATTCTATTCTAAGAAACCTAGGATTTTAGAGTTGGGGAAATAGTGAGGAAGTGCAGAGATGGTAAGTCAGTAGGGAGAAAATTCTGCTTTCAACACCAAAACCCGTGTTTCTGGAAACTCCTGGGAATTAAGTGGTAGTCCACTGGCAATTTGGGGACAGGGCTGCAAAGTGACCATTATAACTCCAGAAGTTCAGGGTTTTTTTTGTTTTGTTTTTTGTTTTCCGAGGTAGGGTCTTGCTCTAGCCCAGGCTGACCTGGAATTAACTATGTAGTCTCAGGGTGGCCTCGAACTCATGGTGATCCCCCTACCCCTGTCTCCTGAGTGCTGGGATTAAAGGCGTGCGCCACCACACCCGGCTTCAAGGTTTTTTTTAACTTTATTGACAACCTCTGTACATACAGATAATATACTATGATCAGGAGAGAGAGAGAGAGAGAGAGAAAGCAAGAGGGGAGAGAACGGGCACTCCAGGGACTGTTGCCTCTGCAAATGGACTTCAGATTCATGTACCATTTTGTGCATCTGGCTTTACATGGGTACTGGGGAAATGAACCTGAGTCCTCAATCAGGCTTTGCAATCAAGTGCTTTTAACCGCTGAGCCATCTCTCCAGCCCAGAAAACCCTTTTTTTTTGTTGTTTTGTTTTGAGGTAGGGTCTTGCTCTAGCCCAGGCTGACCTGGAAGTCATTATATAGTCTCAGGGTGGCCTTGAACTCTTGGCATTTTCCTACCTCTGTCTCCTGAGTGCTGGGATTAAAGGCAGAAAACACTTCCTTAGCTAGTAAATTACTTCTGCCAGATCAAAGCTATCCTACCTGGAATCCACCTGTCAGTCTTAACTCCTCTCTTTACTCTCCAAATATTAGAATAAAACCAAAATTTCCCAACAGAAGCATCAGACAATTCTTCATTGGGTAGCATAGAATACTCATTCAATATTAAAAGTTTTAAGCTAGGTGTGGTAGCTCACACTCAGAAAGCTGAGGTAGGAGGATCACAGTGAGTTCAAGGTCAGCCTGGGCTAAACTAAGACCAGCCTCAAAAGAAAAATAAACTAAAAGATATTTAGCATCTTTGACTCCTACATGCTTTTTTAAAAGATTGTATTAGATTATAGGTAGAATTTAAGCGATACAGGAATTTTGTGGTTCCTTTGCCCATGTACCCATATATACCAACACACCGATAATTTTGGGGTATCCCCAGATTTTTTTTTTCGAGGTAGGGTCTCTCTCTAGTCGAGGCTGACCTGGAATTCACTCTGCAGTCTCAGGGTGGCCTTGAACTCACAGCGATCCTCCTACCTCTGCCTCCCGAGTGCTGGGATTAAAGGCATGCGCCACTGCGCCCGGCTTGGTATCCCCAGATTTTTATTTTACTAATTCAAAGAACCGAAATCCACAGACCAGAGGGGGATCATTTTAATTTTCAAAAACTGCCATGCCTAATTCTACCACCACAACCTCCACCAGCCCCCTGCATACAAAGGGAGGTGACACTGTGTCCTCAGTTCAAAGCAGGCTTTTCAGAAACCCCAAACCATTAGACACTGAGCTGAACACCTTGTATGGAGTTATTCCCATTGGGACAATCACAATGCATCATTTTTTTTTCACTTCAAATTTCAGATGGTGTTCTCAGTGTAATCTCAACTCATCTATTGAAGAGTTCCTTAATAACAGATATAGGAACTACATGTTGGAGGAGAAAAAGAAAACAATTGTTCTAATCAGAAAAGAAGTATTGTTACTTAGCAACATGTAATCAGTAATACTAAGAAGGTAGTGTAGGGGTGCTGGTGCACAAGTTCCATCTAGGCCTGGGCTATAGTGAGACCCTACCTTGAAAAATAAACAAAAAGGTATTACTATTTCCTAAAGGTATTATAGTGGCATTTAACAAAAATTATTGGGCTGGAGAGATGGCTCAGCAGTTAAGGTATTTACCTGTAGTGCAAAAGGACCTGAGTTCAATTCCCCAGTACCCATGTAAAGCCACAAGTTTATGCATGTGTCTAGAGTTTGCAATCATTGGAGGCTCAGGCACACCCATTCTCTCTCTCTCTCTCTCTCAAATAACTAATTTTTGTTGTTGTTTTTTATTTTTTGTTTTGTTTTGTTTTTCGAAGTAGGGTCTCACTCTAGCCCAGGCTGACCTGGAATTCACTATGTAGTCTCAGGGTGGCCTTGAACTCACGATGATCCTCCTACCTCTGCCTCCCGAGTGCTGGGATTAAAGGCGTGCGCCACCACGCCCGGCTTCAAATAACTAATTTTTTAAAAATAAAAAAAATTAGGGCTGGAGAGATGGACAATGTGGCTCATTGAATCTGGAGTTCGTTTACAGTGACAAGAGGCCCTGGAACACCCATTTCCTCTAATAGTCTCTCTCCTTGCAAAGAAATAAAAATATTTAGCAAAAGTGCACAGCCAGGCATGGTGGTGCACACCTGTAATCCGAACACTTGGGAGGCCCTGATAGGAAGACTGAAATGATAGTTCTGCTAAGAGATCTTCCTCCCCATTCACTGGGGCTCCCAAATTCAGAATCAGGAAAAATGTTCCATTTGAGGAAAACAAGTAGATGAGCAATGCTTTCCTCTCGCCTCCATTGCGCACTCACATGGATACACCACAGGCATGTGCAAACCTATACATACACATAGCAAAACCCAAAAAACCTGAGGAACAGCTATACCTAGGGAAACTCTTATTAAGAGACGGTGGGAGAGCAAAGACTTGGTAATGATCTAGCAATTCCCACAGGTTTTTATCAGCTCTGTCTAAAAAATGACCAAAATCGCTTTGGTTCTGTGCAAGTTTATCTCAACTTTGGAGTCTTCTATGAGGGGCCAGAGATGGATCACAAACAGAATCAAAGAAAACAACTCAATGATACTTTGGATGCAATTGAGGTAATGGAGCATTCGTTGTGTGGCTGAGAAACATGCTTGGGATCTGAGTTTGTTTTTTGCTTTGTGTGTGCACATGTGTATGGTGCAGCACTCCATACACGCTTGAGGCTGATTGTGGCCAGAGTACGTTGGGTGGCCTCTCTAATGCTCCTAGGATTCTTTCCTCTGTTCCCCTGTGGAACTGGGATTACAGTTGTGCATGGCTACGCCCACCTGTTTACAGGAGATCTGGAGACATGAACCCTGGCATTCTCAGAGCTCCTCAAGCCCTTTTTTGTGCAGGAAGCACACTAAAACCATTGACCCATTGCTCCAGCTGGAGAACTGATTTAAAATACTTATTTAGCAGGGCATGGAGGCCGAGATGGTAAGATGCCTGTGAGTTCAAGGCCAGCCTTGTGCACATGTGTGTCTGTATTAATGTGGCTAAACATCCTACTGTGTGGAAATAACTGTTTACCCACTTATTAGCTCATAGAAACTTGGGTTTCCATTCTGGCTATCACAATGCTGCTAACTTGCATGTAAGAGTTTTCGTTTTTTTTTTTTTTTTTTTTTTGGTTTTTCAAGGTAGGGTCTCACTCTAGTCCAGGCTGACCTGAATTCACTATGTAGTCTCAGGGTGGTCTTGAACCCAAGGCAATCCTCCTACCTCTGCCTGGGATTAAAGGTGTGCACCACCACACCCAGCTAAGAGTTTTCATTTCTAAAAAATATTTGTGAAGAAAAATAGGTGTGCCAGGGCCTCTTGCTGATGCAAACTCCAGATGCATGTGCTAGTTTGTGCATCTGGCTTCACATAAACACTGAGGAGATGGCTCAGTGGTAAAGTTCTTGTTGTACAGGCTTGAGTTTGGACCCCTAGCACTCAAGTAGTTGCCACGCATGTGACAGCCTGCCTCTCATCCCGGAGTTTAGAAGGCAGACACTATTCCCTAGGCAAGCTGGCTAGATTAGCCAGTTGGTGAGCTTGGAGCCTGAGACTGTCTCAAAAAAAAATATGGGTAGAGCCAGGCGTGGTGGCGCACACCTTTAATCCAAGGACTTGGGAGGCAGAGGTAGGAGGATTGCTTCGAGTTCAAGGCCACCCTGAGACTACATAGTGAATTCCAGGTCAGCCTGGGCTAGAGTGAGACCCTACCTCAAAA
>PVHP010006635.1:0-59789 GCA_004024765.1 Zapus hudsonius
CTCTGGAGCGCCATAATCCCAGAGGAGGAAGAGTCTTGAGGGTCTCCAGGGGGGCTTTGGGGTACCTCCGCCAGACACCAAGACAGGGCATCTGGTGCCAAGAACAGAGCTGCTGTCTCTGCTCTCCCTCCCTACTTCCTGAGCCAGGTCCAAAATTGATTAAAACTAAGTAAAAAGCACTGCCCAGGGAATGACAAAATTGTTAAAATTCTCCTTTCTTCCCTGGTTCTATTGTTCTGTCTCCATCTGGTGCTCCAGGGATCAGCTAAAGTCACTGGTTACTGTGGAAACCATCCTTGACTGGACCCCTTCAGGCCCGAGGGCTCCTATCAGGGGTGTCCAGCTCACCCATCATCCCAGACACACCTGCCTGCTCAGGGTGTGTGTGGGGGGGGGCTGGACCTGGGGGACTCCTTTTCCCACTGCCCAGGACACAAGACCCAGAATAGGAGAGGACAACCATTTTCCTCAGCTTGCCTCAAACTGACCGGGCCTCAAGACATCCAAGTAAAATGAGCAGAGAAAGTGAAGGAGGCGAACTGGGGGAGGAGGGAGGGCTCTAGGCAGAGCTGGGGGGAGGGGGACAGCAGCGAGGGAGAGGGAGGGAGCAATGGAGCCCTGCCCCATGCCAGCCCAGAGCCAGGATGGGAGGCTTGCCTGCTGTCCCTTCCTCTGGCACCTCCTCCCGCCCTCTTCCAGCAGGGCTCTCCCTGGCACAGAGCAGAGGGGGCTGGCTCCAGACCCTGCTCAGAGCCATTGTTTTTCTTCTCAACACCCCCAAGTTCAAGTTCATCTGGGTGTTACATCATGTCTGGTTGCTCCTGGAAACCAGACGGGTCAGACGTGACTCTGGGGAAAGGGGGTGGGAAGCAGGAGGGGGCTGAGTTCCCTTTCCCTCCCTTCCTTGCCACTAGGGAGCTCTGAAGTTTGAAGTTCCACAAAGTTTTGGGGGGCCTTTTTTTTTAAGGAAAGAGAGAATGAGAGAGAGAGAGAGAAAGAAAGAAAGAAAGAAAGAAAGAAAGAAAGAAAGAAAGAAAGAAAGAAAGAAAGAAAGAAAGAAAGAAAGAAAGAAAGCCAGCCAGCCTCGAAGTACATACACACGACTTCCACCCTCCCACTTTCTGAGCACTGGGCTGGGCAGAGGCGCCCTGGGGCTCTGGGCAGGGGTGGATTTCCCAGGGCTGAGGAAGCTGCTGCCAGGAGGTGTTTGTGTAAAGTCTTTTCTGAAAGCCTGGCCCTGGAGCTGCCTGCTCCTTGGGTCCTGCTTTCTCTTTCCAGTCTCCCAGGTCATATGAACAGGACACAGCCACATGTACACATATGACCCATGTGTGTGCCAGGCAGAACCTTGGGCTGCAGGGCGAGCTTGGCTTGTCTTCTGGGGAGAAGTGGGGGTGGTGTGTCAGCAGGGACTAGGGGCTTCAGCAGCCTGGTTTCCCTGACAAGACTCATGCGAATTTGGGGGAGGGGTCTCCAGGGGGGCAGCCAGGCCTGTGCTGCCCTTGATGCCAATGTATGGGCATACAGCCCGCCTCTCGCCCAGCCCACCGAAAGCCAGGGGCTAGGACTTCTCTGGGACTTGGGGCCTGAGTGGGTGGGGCGAAAGGAGATCCCGGAGGAGACATCTGTGCCTTCCATCTCCACTCTACCAGGCTGGCTCAGAGGCCTCTAGCCTTGGGTCTTGGGCTGCCCTCCCCAGGGCTAAGGCTGTCAGAGCTAATTATCCAATTAGCTGATTAGCCAGGGAGCCTGGGGCTGCCTGGGGAGGAGCTTAGCAGGGTGTGCAGAAGCCTGGGCTGGGCCCATGACTGGCTCAGCCCCAGAACCCCAGCCTCGTCCCTCACACCCAGAAGCACCTCTCCCCGGCCCCATGTCCTACCTGAGACTGTGGTGGGATGTTCAGAAAGTTGCCGTCCCGGGGTCCGATGCTGACAAACCGGTTGGCAGAGGAGGCGCCTGTCGTTGCGAATGCTGTGAGGAGCAGGGGAGAGAGGGAGAGACCCAGTCAGGCCGTGGGGCCCCCCTGGGCACGGCCCTTTCGGGCTGCTGAAGAGGGAGAGACTGGGTTAGACCTGCTGCCGGGGTAGGTTTGCAGCGGGAAGGCTGGGTGAGGGGCTGCAGTGCTGGAGGCCAGGCTCCAAGCCTATGCCCGCCAAGCCTTCCTGCCCGCAGCCTCAGTCAGGCCTCCTCAGTGGCCTTCTATAGCCAGAGTAAGGAAGGAGCCCTGAGGCTGCTGCTGAAGTCCCTTGGGTACAGTTCTGTCCCCTACCAAGACTCTGGGCAGCACTAGGGCTAACCCTGGGCCCAGTGTCTCAGCAGGGATCCTGGATTTCTTACTTGAAGAGGGGCACAGCGAGTGTGGTGTCCTTACCAGACGGGCCATCTCTCCAGCCCCACAGCCTCGTTGGGACGGCGCCACATGCTACTCTGGGCAGTCCCAAGGATTAGCAGGTGGCTCAAAGGGGCAGCAAGGTCAGGCCTGTGTCATTCTCTTCTGATCACTGTACCAGGTCTAAAGGGCCTGTGGTCGTCAAGCCCAAAATGGACCAAGGTGACAGAGGAGGAGGCCATAAGGGGAAACCCAAAGCTCAGCTGTTCTGTGTCCCAGGAGACAAATGAACCCAACATCCCTGAGCTCTTCTGGGGCATGTATCCAACTAGAGCCTGACAGTTGGGACGATGTCCCCAGAGGGAAATCGAGTGTCACCATTTGCCTGGGAAACCCACCCTTTGCCCTACAGCAGACACACCAGCCCCGCCTGGGGCTCTGCTCCCCAGCTCTGATCCCTCCCCAGAAGTATCCCCCAGCCTGGCTCCCCTCCCCCACCCTGCCCACCTCTAATGACTGTGATCATGACTTCATGTCTCATGGCAGATGCAGATGAGAAAATGGCATGGGAAGGGCAGGGAGGGAAGAGGAAAAGAACTCAAACCACAGAGAGGAGAGACAGAGCGCGAACAGACAGCAGTGTTGAGATGGGCCACCCTGCCACCCGCTGCTGCAGAATGCCCGCTCACACCTGCCCGCCCCTCCCCTGGCCCAGACTGAAGACACAGCGCGCCCATCTCCCCTCCACCTCTCCTGTCCTTCACGTCGGGTCTACCTGGGCCTCTCCACTCAGATTTTTCTTCTCTTCCCTTTGACAAAATTTGTCACTGGTTTTAAAGGAAAAAGAGGAAGGGAGGGAGGGAAGGAGAGAGGGAGAAAAAAAGTATGGAAAGGAGGGAGGAAGGGAAGGAGAGAAGGAAAAAAGAGAGAGAGAGAGGGAGAGAGAGATGAAGTAAACTGAAACCCAGAGCCCTCTCTTGTCCTTGGGATGTCCAACCTGAGAAAGGACCTGAGGGGAAGGGAGGGGCAAGGGATGTGAGGAGGGGGGAAAAGAGGAACAACGAGAAACCAAATGGGGAAGGTTGGGGTGGCCTCGTATCTTCGCATCTTCAGAGGCCAGATGGAGGTGGGGGGACAAAAAGGGGATGGTGGTGCCTTCGCCTTGTGGCCACATTGAATATTCTAGGTGTGTGTAGGGGAACAACGAAACAAAAAAAAAAAATAAAAAAAAAAAAAAAAAAACACACACACACAAAAACCAAAAAACAAGAACAAAACCGAAAAAAAAAAAAAAACAGCAATCAAGCATGAAGATGGCATGGCTGTGCCTCCCGCCCCCCACCCACGCCAGCACCCCCAAGGCCCGGTGCCCCACTGAGCTCTCCCTCCCGCCCCCCTGAGGGGCCTGGGCCAGGGCCTGGCTGGGAGTAGCGGGCAGGGGCTCATGGGGTGCTGGCTTATGCAACTGAGAGGCCCAGGAGGCCATGGCCTGGGCTCAGCCCTGCTCTTGTCTGGGCGGGAGGCTCGGAGGCATTGTGGGTGGGGGCTTTGGTGGTAGGGGCTGCTCCTCTTTTTGCAGTGGAGACTGAGTGGATGGGCCAGGGAGACTGGGCGCTGTGGTATCGGTTTCATCGTCCACTTACAAGGTGATGGAGGAGTCAAGGCGGCGCCGTCTGGGGCAGTGCTGGTGGATTTGGAATCAGGCATAGGAAGGGGCACAGGTCTGGCCACTGGAGGCGGCGGCGGTAGCAAAAATGACCCCGGGACTTTGCCCTGGCCGCTACCGTTGGGCTGCGAACAACATAAATAGAGTGACGCATGAAGGCACATCACACACAGACACACGCTCCCCTGCGGCCGCCGCGGCCACCGCACCGGCTTGCTCCCGTCGGAAGATGCAGGAGTGGGAGGGTCGTCTCCTCTGAGCACAGGATGGAGGAGGGTGTGAGGCCTCTATTTGGTCTCTCAGATGTTTCTCTCTCTCTCTCTCTCTTTGTCCTTTTATGAAGGAGTGGGACAGAGGTAGGGGGGTGTCCGACGGGTGGTTAGTCATTTCTTAAACAAAATGTTCTAGGGTACAGAAACAGGCCACCTAGCAATGCACACCACGGCACCTAGAACTCCTGCTCTCCTCTCCCTCCGGGAAGACCATTCTCACAGCAGGAGAGATGAGCCAGTGCACCCCAATGTCCCCAAAGGCACGCGGGTACCTCCCTCCACGGGCCCAGCTGGGGCTGGTTAACTAGCCAAGGCCCACAGGCCTGCCAGCATCCACCCTATGGCCAGTCTGGCCCTGGAGGCCACCAGCAGTGAGGAGCTCACGCTCAGCTCTGGGGTGCTGGCCTTTTCTCTAAAGATCGGCCAGGGAGGAAAGGAAAGTGTGCCGCTCCTGGCTCCAGGGTCTGTGATTCTTCAAGAGCATGTGTCCCTAGACAGCACCCTCAGGAGCCAGGGGTGCTCTGCCACCACGATTCCTCTCCTCCTTTGTGCCTGCTTTGGCCTCAAACTCAAGTTTCTCCTCCAGGTTTTGTGCCCGGCTGTGCCTGGGTCTGTCTCCAGCCTCTGGCAGTGGTCTGGCTGCTGCCTCTATCTGCAGCCTGGGCGCAGGGAGGTCTGGCCCCAGCTCTTCCTTCCCTATGGGGTAAAGCTCACCCTAGTACACCCAGGCACAACGAGTCCTAGGGGAGGTCCTTGTCTCTCTCCGTTTGCTTGTTTCGTTGTCGTTTTTGGTTTTTCAAGGTAAGGTCTCACTCTAGCCCAGACTGACCTAGAACTCACTCTGTAGTCCCAGGCTGGCCTCGAACTCACAGTGATCCTCTTACCTCTGCCTCCCAAGTGCTGGGATTAAAGGCGTGCACCACCACGCCCAGCCCCCTCTCTATTTTCTTGAGACTGGGTCTCACTATGTAGCCCAAGCTGGCCTTGAACTGCTCCCTCAGTGCTGGGGTTACATGCCTTTGACCACATCTGGCCAGTGTTCCTCGTTCTATGTGAGGGGGGACTCCAAAGAGTCCACCTGCCTGATGCATGCCTCCAGCCTTCATTCCATCCTCATTCATTTCTCTGGACTATAACAATCAGGTTGCAGGGAGTTGTCCCTCTGCTTAGCTCTCGGTGTGCTTGGTGTCCAGCCCTGGACCAGGCACTGCATTCCTGCTGTTTCTAACCTTCTAACCACCCACAAGGAACCTTCACTTGATCCGTTCATCCCACAACTGAAGCCGCTAGAGCTCTGTGCAATTCATCCGAAGCCCCCCACCACAAGTAGCCAGGCAGGGGTGCACAGCCATGTCCGTCTGATCCAAGAGCCCAGGTTCGTAGGTCCTCTTCCCCAAATGCAAGTTAGCTCAGGTTTCTCCCATCCTCTGGAACCTTCCATGGCTCCAATGTGTCAGAGGTAAGACGCACTCCCCAGGGAGCACCTCAAGGCTGACACACTCATGCCTCGCTCTTTCCCCTAGGAATGTCCCATCCCAAACTTCCTGGTATTTCCAGACCTCACACTGAGCACTGGGCTGGACCACAGGACTGCTCACTGCAGAGTGCCTCGCCTGGGGTGCTCAGAAAGCAGCACCATGCAGGGACCAGCCAGAGTCCTTGCATCACCTCTGTCTCTCTGCCCCGTTCTTCCTTGAATGGCTCCTTTCACCATCCCTGCCCTCTTAGGGTGACAGTTCAGAAAAAAACAAGCAATGGCTGCTCAGTGGTCCACATCTGTGATCTGAATTGGAGTCCTTTGTGCTAGGTGTCATTTTGGAAAGGGACCCTTTGTTCCAGGCACAGCAAGGACCCAAAAGACACGGTTTACCGTTCTCAGGGGTGCCACTGAGATCCAAGCAGCAGCTGCTCGGCTCACGTCTCTGGCCTACCTGGCTCCCATCCCATTCTTCCTTCAGGCAGGAAATGGCCATCCCGCCTCATACCTTCTCTCTGGGCTCTGAGTCCCTGAATCACAGAAGTTTCCACCTCTTGTCTGTCTCTCAGAGGAGTGTCTAAATTGACATTCCCACCAGGTGGGGCAAGTCTGGCCAGATATGGCCAGGTATCCAACCCTGCAGACTTACAACATTCAGACACTGTGTTTGTAGAAGTAACTTTCATCAAGCTTGGGATGTGCTAGCTCTGGTTGAAAACTGTGATGCTGCCAGGCATGGTGGCACACACCGTCCAGTCCCAGCACTCAGGAGGCAGAGGTCGGAGGATCACTGTGAGTTCGAGGCCAGCCTGGGACTACAGAGTGAGTTCCAGGTCAGCCTGGGCTAGAGCGAGAACCTATCTTGAAAAAAAAAAGTACCAAACTAACAAACAAAAAAATGGTGCTGCTGTGTTAATCACCACAGGACTTCATCAGTCAGGGGATAGAAGGACGCTGCAGAATGGCACAGCTGTTCTCTTCCGTCACACACGGAGACATGAGCCACTCCCTCCCTGCCCCCCTGAGTCATGCTCTCCCACCAAGTTCACAGGGTCGACTCTTCTCTCTCCCTGAAACACAGCTACCTAGGCACCCTCCTTCTGCCCTCGGCATCTCCTCAGGGCCTTCTTTATGTGGCCTTGGCCATTATTGATTTGGGTCTTAGAAACCAGTGTCTTACACTTGGGTCCAAAGATGAGCTATTGCTATCAGTATGTCTGGGAATCTTCCTGCATTTGTCTCTGGACTTTTCTATGTAGATAGATGTCTTCCTGAAAAGCTGGTCTGCAACTTCGGCTTCTCGAGGTAGTTAGACTCGGGAGCAGTGGATTTCAAAATGGGCCCTCTGGCCCTCGGTGGCAGGGCATCAGCAGGGGGCCTCCATGTCTCTTAGACACCCAAAGTCTGATAGCTGCTCTAATGTGGCCACGAACAAGCAGAGACTGACCTCTGCTTTCTGCAGCTACCTGTCCTCTTCCCTAGCACTCGGCTGTACCTCAGAGACTGATGTGGGCTTCCTCGAGCAAGGTCCTGCTGACTCAGTGCCACAGAGGGAAACTGGAGAGATGGCCCTCCTATGCCCCGCTGGCTTAAGGTGTCTGTTTGCATCCCTGGGGCCAGTGCCTGTCTTGAGAGAAGATTCTCTAGGCAAAGTGAGTGAGTCCCCATGTTGGACAGTCAGTCACAGGAAAAGGCTCAGGACCTGGCCCTTCAGGAGGTAACAGCTTTTCTCTGGGGTCCTGTGGTTAGGACTCCTTGAGCTAACCTAGTTTGGACTAAAGCCTGGCTGCCTCTGCAGGTGAAGAGGCAGGCTAGGTAGCAGTTCTCTGCTCTGCAGTCTTGACCTCAAGGCCTATGGGAACAGAACAGAAACTAGCAGCTCCGAGGGACTCTGTTACATCTCTAAGTAGTAATCAGGGATCAGTCCAACCCCTCCATGTCCCTGAGACTGGACAGAACTCATCCACAGAGGCAGGAAGGCCACCAACATGCCAAGGAGCTGTAGTCAGCAAGAATACTTGTGGGGAAAAGGGAGAAAGAAAAGGACAGAGGAAGGGAGAATAGACGGGAGGGAAGAGGACTGGCCCCTAGGTTGGACAGAGAGCCCGGAGGCCAAGCCCGGCCCTCCCTAGTTATACTTGACCCCTGCAATTGCCCACTTTTCCCAGAGCACACCAAGGTAGTCCCGCTGAGCAGCAGATGACCAGCCACTCCCCCTGGGCTGCCTCTGGCAAGGACTTCCAGAACACCTTTCCCAACCTACTTTCCAAGGCCCTTTGAGCATCATGCCCCTGACTTCTCGTGGGTTTCCAGGTGCCCAGGCTGGCTGAGAGGAGCTGGGGCTTCTTCATGGGCCCAGAGATCTAGAACACCATGTCCCAGCCCCAGGGACTGGGCCTGCTTCACCTAAGACTCATCTCACAAGTGCCCCGACTTTTGCTCATCCGTGTCCAGGCCCTGGGACTCGCTGGAGAAAGGGCTCCACAGGGACTCCTCTATCCCCCAGCATTGTGGAAAGGGCTCTGCTCTAGAACCAGAATGGTCAAGGAGCCTTTTGTTAAGAGTCCTACCACCAGTGTCTCTACAAAAGCTCTGTGAATTAGGGCCTCTCCACACAGGTGTCAGATGTACACATGGAGTCCACTGTAAGTGGGAGATGGCTTTGATGGGGAGAAGGAGGTACTCCTGGCATTGGTCGGGTAGAAGATAGGGATGCTTCCCACAGAGCCCAGAGCAGCCTCATAGCACAGAGGATAAACAGCCCCAAATGTCAACAGTGCCAAGATGGACAAACTCAGATCCAAAGTCTGCAAAATCCTTGTACCCCTGAGTTTTAAGAAGGCTCTGGGAGGTGGAGGCCTAGGCCTGGCTTGGACAAGTTGAAGGCTCACTCCTGCTGGGAAAACAAGGCCCACAGCAAGGGCAAGGGGCCCCAGCAGGGTGCCCCCCCACACCTCTCCAGACCATGACAGACATACCCTGGCATTGCACTGAGACCCTGGCCCCAGGCCCACTAAGGTCAACCACACAGCAGGCACTATCAGCTCCCTGCCGCTCCAGCCCAGGTGGGCCCCTAGCGTTTTGACCCTCTCCCTGTGAGCCCTGAGGCAGACAGACAGACAGACAGACAGACAGACAGACAGACAGACAGGGAGATGAGACTGCAGTGGGGCTTCTGGGCCCTCTGGACTCACCTGTCCGGTAGTCTGACCAGAGCCATCTGAGCACACAAACTGCACAAACTCCTTCAGTGAGTCCTGCCCGTGGTGGTGGTGGTAGCGGATGGTCGGGTGTGTGAAGTACGGGCTCGACTGCTGGATGATGGACGTGGAGGGGAAGTGCAGTGCAGATGCTGTGGCCCGGGGGCTCCCTGCATGCAGGGTGGAGGCAGCCATATTGGGAAGGAAGAGGGAAGTGTGAGTGGAGGCTAGGTGAAGGAAGTGAGCAGCACACTGCAAGTGCAAGGTGGGTGCTGTCTGTCTAAAATTGTTAGGTTTTATATATATATATATATATATATATATATATATATAGTTTGGGGTAGTTCTGGGGATTGAACCCAGGGCCTCACAAATGCTAAGCAAGCTCTCTGCCACTGAGCCACATTCCCAGAAAATTATTAGAATGTTGTTTGCTTGGCATATGCTCTTATTGTTATTTATTTGAGACAAGGTCACATAGCCTTAAATTCTGGATCTTCCTTCCTCAGCCTCTTAAGTGCTGGGATTTCAGGCCTGTGCCATCGTGCCTGACCTCGTTATATGTTTTACAAAATTTTTGATTTGGACATTAAGATATTACTGATCGTGATTGAATTTTTGGCACCCCTGACATTTTGAACCTAAGGCAAGCACCTAACTACTGGTTCTGCCCAGGGTGTGAGCCTGCGGGAGGGACAGACAGCAGGACACCGATGGCTCCAGGGACTCTGGACAAAGATGGACGTGCCCAGCTCCTGTTCAGGATGGGTACCGAGCACACGCATTCACATCTCCTGAAGGTGAGCAGAGTGCACAGGCCTTCCTGTGTGCTGGCCCCATCTTGCTTGCACACATGCCCCAGCACTTGCAGTTCCTACCCCTGTATAGGCCTCAGCTCTTCCCTCCGTCCTCCCCCTCCTGTCTGTTCCCAATCAGCTCACTCTTGCTCTGTTTCATTGGGGGCTGAGGAAACTTGGCTTCTCTCTGGAGTTCATAAAAACGGAGTGGAGCAGAGTGGGGCCTGCCGCCCTCCTGCTGCCTGCATGAAGGCCTTGGGCTCCCCGCCCCCACCTTAAGGCCACCACACCCTGCCCCAGTGCAGGCTGCCTGCCTCTAGGCTCCCAGCCAAGAGGCCCCGAGGAGGAAGCTGGGAGGTAAAGCTCCCTGCTCTGTATCCTACGGAAGAGAAGCCTGGATGTGCAGACACAGGGCTGCATGCAGACAAAGGCCAGCAGGCCCTGGCTGTCAGATGGGCGCTGAGGGAAGTGGCAGGTGAGGGACAGCTGCCTGGTCCCACCCCTTGGGAAGATCCAGGAGTTGCCCCAGCATCTCTTCATGGGGCTGCAGAGATGCACCCTCAAGGTAGCAGGATGCCTTAAAGAGCAGACCGAGGCCCAACCTTTCACTTCCAGCAAAGGGCTGGGAAGCCCTGGGAAGGCAAACACTTGCCACCAGAACACACCGCGGGAACCTGGCCTGCTGAGCAGTGTTCTTTTCACGCACAGGAACCTGGGTTCCACTGGGAGAGCTACCTGGCTCAGCTAGGCACTGGGAGAAGGGCGGGATGGTGTGGGTGGGTGGGGAATGAACTGGCTGAGGTTCCCATCGAGCATGTGCACACATACACCCACACATGCTTACAACTGGGAGAAGCATGTAGGAGGGTGTTTGGGAACCAAGAGGTCATGCCCAGGGGTCAGCCTGCTTCTCAGAGGTGTGCTGCCCACGGTCCCATGCCACCCCACTGCCACACCATGGCTCATTCAGGGAGCCCAGGGCTACCACTCGGAGTGAGCCCTGGCCAGTTGGCCCTTGGTGCTTGGCTGCCTCCCACACTGCCCCCAGTCCCCTCCATCTCTCACCTGGTCTGACTCCAGCAAGCACAGGCAGCGGGTGGTGGGTGAAAGCCATGCGCGGGGAGCTGCCCTGAGAGGAGAGGGCGCTGCAGAAGTCCAGCTTTCCTGACTTCTTTAGAGAAGCAGGGCCTGGGGGGAGGAAGCAGCAACACAGGCAGGTTTAGCGGGCTGGGGTGGGAGCAGGGACGGATGCGGGAAGCCAGCACAGCAGCCTCCTCTCCTCGGCCCCAGGAGCCCTTCCTCTACCACTCGCTCTGCCTCTTTCTGCAGCCTGGCCTCGAGGGCGCATGCGCTGTGGGTGCCGGGGAAAGAGGAAAACGAGGCCTCTAATGTGCAGGGCAGGGGGATGCAGGGCTACCTTGAGGAAGGGATGCAGGAGGGCCTCACAGGAGCCATGTGGAAAGCCAGGGTGAAGAGGGTCAGAGGTCATGCTCAGAAGGGACAGGCTAGAATCTGTGGCTAGGTGTCCTAGGCCTGGACACTCTGGGGTAAAGAGGCCAGCAATCCCTTTCTGGAAGGGAGCAGAAGCCAACAGCCCCCAGGAGGGATGCAACATCCAAGAGAGCAAGGACAGGAGGCAGGACGCTGGGAGGACCCAGGGGACAAAGCCGGAGGGCAGGGACTGCCCTGGACGAGGGGCTCAGAGGCTGGTGCTGGAGGTGAAGCTGGCATTCAACAGGAAAACCGGATCCTAGAAAAGACCCTGTTTGGACTCTGTCTTTAGCAGCTGACCAAGGGTATCTGTTCTTAGTGGTGCAGCCTAAGCAGCAGGGCTCCTGGTGGACATGTTCTCTAGGGAAGCTCATCTCCTGTCCTGGTCTGAGCTTTGAGGCTGGCAAGGCAAGGTGGAGTCAAGTCGGGTCTAGAGTTGCCATCTTTGAGGGACAAATCTAATCAGTTTGGGACTGTAGAGCAGAGAAACAAGAGCCCGTCTTAACCACAGAGGGAAGTACGGGGGAAGGGTGAGCTCCTAGCCGCCAGCAGAGGTGTTATCTGGCGGCAGCTGTGTGCCACCTGATAGCTGGCATGGTGGGGAGGGAGGGAGCGCCCCACCAGCTGTGCACAGCTGTCCCTGCTGTAGGCACAGCGCCTCTCCAGCTGTTCCTGTCCTGCAGCTGGGCTGTTTAATTGGCGATTTGTCGCAGCCCAGGGAAATATGACAAGTGTGGGGGGTGAGGAAGCCTGGGGGTGCTGCGGGAGGATATTGGGGGTGCTGTGCATGGCAGGGCTGCCAGAAGAAGCAGAAATGGCAGGCGCAAGAGCAGACAGCCAAGAGAAAAGACAGCAGGAGCCTGGAGGAGGTGGGCTCTTGGGAGCCAGGCCCACATAGAGAGGAGTCAATGGCAGTGGGCCCTCGAGGCAGCCCAGGGGCAGTCCTTGCAGAAGATGTCTTCTGCCTGAGGCCAGGCCTGGCTGGGACTGGGGTGCAGCAGTCTCTAGCCTCCAGAGATTCCCCTAGGGATGTTTGCGGGCCAGGCCCTGTCTACCAGGCAGAGAACCTGGGAAGAACTCTGAGCCATGCTGGGGACCGGTACCTTCCCACAGAGCCCAGTCTCCTATGGTACTCTAGAGGGTCTCGAGCCCAGTCCCTCAGCCAAAGTCCAGGAGAAGCTCTGCTCTGCTCTCACAGAAGCCAAAGCCAAAACCAGGGCCTACATTGGTTCCCCCAACCCTGCCTCAATCACACAGCATGCCATTGGGCCAGACAGCGAAGCCACAACCCTAGCCTCACCCAGAGTGTCCCCAGCCCTGTGGAAAGCAGGCAAATCCTCCATACACTGTACAAGAGCAGGTCTGCCCTTGCTGGCCCCAAAGCCTTACCTCCAGGATAGCCACAGCCCAAACATCTAGCATGTCAGGCAGGGGTCCCTGCAGGTACCCCCCCAACAGAGAGGTGTTGGCACACATTCTTCCTAGTGGGCCCCTGGGCTGTCCACGCCATTGGTCAACACTGGACGTGCGGGTGGTTGGGCTTGACAGGAAGAGGTGTTCAGGGAGGCCCGAGAAGTGCCAAGCTGGCTTCCTCCAGGCTCTTCAGAGCCTTTACCCTTCGCTGCCCAGTCCACCCTTGGCTCTGAGCCTCTCTGTAAAGCTGGGCTCCAAAGCCAACACTAGCCTACCTCAAATCTGTCTCCCTGGGGATATCTGGCAACATCTGCAGGCATTTTTGGTTGTCAAATGGGGTGGCTGGATGTAGTAGTGCAATCCTGAATCCCAGCACTCGGGAGGCTGAGGTACGGGGATTGAGTTCAAGGCCAACCAACACAAAAGAAACAAACCAGTTGAAGCAGAAGGTGGATGTTTGCTCCTGACACCAGAGGTGGTGGTAGAACCACGTCTCAATAGACGGGGCAGTCCCTGCTCAGAAAGCCATGAGGCCTCAGGTGCCACCAGGGCCCACCTAGGAAACCACAGAAGGCCAGCTGACCCCTCCTCAGTGACTCGGGGCTCCCACTCCACTCCTTCCGCCTGGTCTGCCCTCTCAGATCAGAAGCAAGAGCCACCAGTGCCATCCATCGGGCAGCAGAGGTCAAGGACTGGTAGGCCCCTACCTGCATCCACGTCATTGGGCCATCCGCTGGACTGGCTGCTGCCAGCTGCTGGAGAACGGCCCGTCCCGGGATAGAACACATCATCAACAGGACTCTCCATCTCGCTGTCGTCGATGGACTTGGGGCGCTTGGTGGTGCTGAGGATGAAGGAGAGCATCAAGTGGGCTGAGGTTCCTGGGAGTCACCAGGTGCTCAGGCCCAGAAACCTTCCACTGGCAGGTGCCAGCCCCCAGCAG
The DNA here is from genome assembly GCA_004024765.1 of Zapus hudsonius. Taxonomy (NCBI): domain Eukaryota; kingdom Metazoa; phylum Chordata; class Mammalia; order Rodentia; family Dipodidae; genus Zapus; species Zapus hudsonius. The sequence continues at coordinate 13,589 of PVHP010006635.1, forward strand.
GGTTCCTGGATGCTCCCTGGAGTGAAGCAGCCACAAACCTGCTCACCCTCAAGCCACCCATGGCCACTGCAGACTCATCCCTCACGTGCCTCACATACCCTGCCTATTATTCCCATCATTCCTCAGCGGTGCCACGAGACTCAGTCCTCAAAATGAAGGCTGTGTTAAACTGCCTGGGTGGCTCTCCCCCATAAGCCTAGCCTTGGAAGGCTGAGGCAAAGTATTGCCTCAAGATTAAAACAAGCCTGAGCCACATAGCCTGAGCTCAGATCAGACTGGGTAACAGTGTAAAACTTTGTCAAAAGATTTTAAAAGCCGGGCGTGGTGGTGCACACCTTTAATCCCAGCACTTGAGAGACAGAGGTAGGAGGATCACCATGAGTTCAAGGCCACCCTGAGACTACATAGTGAATTCCAGGTCAGCCTGGGCTAGAGCGAGACCCTACCTCAAAAAAACAACAACAACAACAACAAAAAAAAAGATTTTAAAAAGTCAAAATGAAAATGGACAAGAAGGTCCCAGTGAAGGAAGAGGGCAGGACTGTGCACACCTATAGTCGCACTGCCTGGGAGGCTGAGGTCAGAGGATCACTGGGAGCTTGAGGCCAGCCTCGATTATAGAGTGAGATTCTGCCTCAAAATACCAAAAAAACGGGGCTGACCTGGAATTCAGTATGTAGTCTCAGGGTGGCCTTGAACTCATGGCGATCCTCCTACTCTGCCTCCCAATTTGGTATTTTTAAAATACCAAAAATTACCTTTCCTGACCTCTGACCGGCATCTCTACCTCCCAGGAATCTCTCTACACACCACCCCACCAGTACCAGGTCTCTGCGCCAGCCTGGTGTAATGACTGTCAGACTTTCCCACACACGTTGCTACTCCAGCATGCCCTCCAGAAGTCCCCACACCTCTCAATGCACAAGGGCCTCCTGGTGTCTGAAGCCCTCTGTGGGGTAGTCCAGACAACGAGTCCAGGTCTGACTAGGAAGGAGGCTGCCTGGAGCGGCCAGGTGGATAGCCCATACCAGCCCTCTGTGTGTTGCTGCTCAAATGCAACCTGTCTCTGGTATCTACTTCCACAGCGAACCATGACTTCATGACAGCATGAAGCAGGAAGTTCAAAGGGTCTGGGAGGGAGCCCGGTGACCCCACATCCAATTAGGGTCAACACCCTGAAGCACCAAGGCACAGTAGCTGCAAGCTACATGGGGAAATGGTGCTCGGCTTACCTGGTGGAAGGAGGAGAGGTGATGGACCGCCGCCCCAGGGTCACCTGGTTTATGTTGTAGTAGCTAGGGCTCTCCAGGTCTGCCAGTGAGAAGTTGGGCCCTGATGCTGTCGCAACAGGAGCTGGAAAGGAGAGGTCGGTGAGGATGCAGTGTGCCTCCCCATGGGGCCAGCTTGGTTATGAACTTCCCCCCAGAAGCCACGGGGAGCCCACTGTGGGGCCATGGGACAGGAAAGGTAGGTCATCTGGGCCACTGAGGAAACTCCTCCGGGCTGGCTGGGGGCTGTCCAGAAAGAGCCAGTAGGTTGTATGTTTTCTCTCTGAGGGCAGCAGAGGTGAAAGCCAGGATCCTCTGGACAACTATGCTTCTCCCAGCCCAAGGCTGAGGGAGAAGTACCCCCAAGACCTTGTCAGCATGGAGCCCCACCTTCCCGCCCTCCTCACCCCTTTCTTGGCCCCAGATCCTGACAGAAGGATGCACTTACTCTGTGATACTCTCACCAGCTCTGTCACATTCCAGACCCCAGAAGTCACAAAGCAGTCCTGGAAACTTAAGTGCCCTGCAGAGGGAAAGGGGCTGGTGAGTGGAACCAGGCCAGCACAGACGCCACCCGCTTCCCCAAAGTCCTTCCCGTTTGATTCCCTCCCTTAAGGCTTCCCTGCTAGGCTGCAGGTCTCTGGAAAGAGGGACATGCAGTAGGCAAAGTCCCTCTCCTCGGATGGCAGCCCAAGTCACAGGACAGCTAAGTGACCAGGAAGAGAGGGGCACTGACCATTGGGCAGTGGTTTGATGTCCGCATCTCCTTGCTGGTTTGAACTGTCTGATTGTCCGGATTCTGCAAGAGACACAAAGGGAACGATACCAGTCAGGAGCAAAGCTTTGCACAACTCCTGGACAAGTGGTTTCACCCTCCAGCATGGAGCACCTTCCAGGGCCAACCCTGGAAGACAAAGGAGGGGAGGAAGGACCGCACGTGCCCAGTGCAGGCTCCTCAGCCCGCACAGTCCTTGGTCTCTGGGGTAGGGAGAGAAGCATCATGCATATTGCAGGCTGTGTGACAGCAACCTGGCCTCCACTCACTAGATGCCAGGAGCACCCTAGCTGTGAAAACCCAAACTGCCTCCAGAGACTGCCCCATGTGCCCCAAGAGACAGAGTTGCCTCTGCTCAGCTGCACTGGCCAAGAGTGAGAGCCCAGGAAGGAGGTAGCAAGGAAAGGAGTCAAGGTGGGCACTGTCCACAGCGGGGCAGATCTCAGGCTCAAGTTCCCAGAGGGCCTTCCTCATCCCTAACTTCATTCATTCAAGTTGCTCCCGGAGGCCTGAACCTCCCCCACCTTACCTTTATGCCCACAGGCAGGCAGCGCCTGGCGACCCAGAGGGGGGAGGTGTGCCCTGCTGCTGCCCGCTCTGTGCCAGCCTGTCTGTCTCATGCCCCAGTGCCACAGCTGCGCAGAGGGAGCCCAGGACAAGGGCCCATTGTGCAGCGGGAGCTCACAGAGGGCTGGGGGCAGGGTGGAGTGTGTGTGTGAATATTTTGCCAGGCTTGGGAAAGCCCCCCACCCCGCCCCCTAGGTTCTCAAGCTTTGTGTGCCAGGGGCAAGATGGGGACCTCCAGAGTGCCTGCCTGAGCATGACAGCTGGGGAGAGGGTGGGGGTACTGAGGCAGGTTGTAGGGCAGGAGGAAGACAGGCACTTGGTTAGGACTCCACAGTTCCCATGGACCATGGTGCTTTGGTTCTGACCAGAGCTTTGCAGGATTCTTTAGAGCAGCCCAGTCTCTCAGGCCTCGCACACTGCCCCATGCCCAGCCTGCTGACCCCCAGAAGGGAAGGCGGGGAGCTGGGCCCTGTGTTGGTAGGCCTTACTCTCCGAGCCAAAACCAAGGGCACTGGCCAGACACCTTGGCTCTCCACGACGGGTAGAAAAGACCACACTGTCTTCATCTTTCACCTTGTTCAATTTGTTTTCTTTTTGTGCAAATTATGAAAGGTTTATTAAGGGAGACTTGGGGTAGGAGGCGAAGAAGCAGAAAAGCTCCCAAGCCAAGAGGAATTGAATTCCCCCCTTTCCCTTGTTCAATCTTTTTAATTCTGAAAAAGAACAAGTCTCATTATAAATCAAGGAAACAGGGGTTCATAAAGCAAATGCATCCTTCCTTCCATAGCTCCCTTTTGCTGAGGGACCCACAAGGGCCAACCCCACCTTGGGCCATCTCTGCTGGTGGCACTGAGGGAGGGAGGGAGGGAGGGAGACCTCTCTGTCCCCTGGTGTCACACGCTGGGATTCTCTTGGCACTCTTCAGTGTGTCCAGCCCTGGCTCTCTTCTCTGGCCAGTGCACATGGAAGCCAAAGGGCCCGAGTGGACTATCCAGATGGGGAAGGGCACAGCCTCAGGAGTGCCCAGCAAGGAACACACGGGGCACACTGTCACCCAGTGGTATCTGCCAGGGACCTTAGCCATCTTAGAACCCACTCAGCCCGGAGCCCTGCAGGCTGGTCACTTTGAAGCGACCTGAAGGCCATGTGGAGAGGGAAAGCGTGTGCGTGTGCACTCACCCAGCCAAGGGACAGGAAGGACAGAGAATGTGACAAAGGGATGGAGGTGCGCCAGCCACTGAGGCAGAGACGAATGGGCTCCAGGAGAGTGTGACAGACAGGAAATCCTTCTCTTCCAGGTCACTGCCAAAGGGTGCTGCGGCTCTTACTATCAGCTCCATGGAGAGGAGCCGGCAGAGCTGGAGGCCTGGGCAGGCGAGCCTCCAGGCGCGGCTCTGGGTGCTGCTGGCAGCCATTTTAGACCTTGGCAGCCATCTTACGGCTGGCGGCCCCAGCCAGCCCCCGACATGCTCAGCTCAGTTCCCGGACAAAAGGCAGACACACTAGAAGTCTGGACCCAGGCTCAGAGACAGGGGAGCTGTGGCCATGGTCGTGCAGGTCTGCCCTAAGCCTGGCCCTCATACTTCCTGCCCCACCATGGAAGCTGGGAACCTAGCAACACCATGGCGTCCCTCAAAGGTAGCTGAAGCCCTCAAGTGCCATGTCTAGGCTCAAGGACTCTTCCAGTTCAGCAAGAATGAAGCCTTGTCCAACAGGGCCAAGATGCCTAGGACCAGTAAGGAATGCTAACACCCTGTGAGCTCGGGGACATGTCCTGGACAGATCCGGGGAAGGAAGCTGCCAGGGTCCCAGATAGGACCCTCAGGGTCAGGCTCTTGGGCCAGTCCAGGGACACCTGCCGTCCAGAGACAGAAGCCAGTGGTCAGCTTTTGCATGTGGCAGGCTTTCTGGGTTGCCCTGAGCCAAGGTCTGGGCCTGCTCTGGACACCCCTTGGGACCAGAGGATGGGCCCCAAGTTCAATGCTAGGATGCAGCTCAGTGTCTTGACCCCCTCCCTGGGGGAGGGGATAACCCTGGGATTCAGGACAGAGAGGAGGAAGGCCCCTTTACGACAACCTCTCCCAGGCCCCGCCTCATGGCTGCTCCACTTTTATCTGGCAGAATGGGGCTTATCAGAGCCACCAGCTGAACAAACACACAAATCCACGGTTAGTGAGAAAAAATACTCTGCCTGAACTCTTTATCTCGGGCTCGCAGGCTCTGCACACTGCCCACTGCCAACAGCACAGGAGGAGACCCGAAGCAGCACAGCAGGGCTGGACCCTCCGCTCTGAGGGCCGAGGGCAGCCTCCCCTGCTCAGGCCCACCAGGCTCCCCGTCTCTGCTGCCCCTCTTCCCTCTTTGCCCCCAGCCCAGGGTAGCTCTCCCCTGGCAGCCCCTGCCACATGGAGCCCCCTCCAATGTCTGCTTTCTCACTGGAGACAATGGGCCAGCTGGCAGCCTGAGGATCAGTGGAGGGCAGGGATGGTCCAGGCTGGCACAAGGCGGGCAGGTGCTGCCCCATCTCTTGTCCCATCCTGCTGACCCCCACTGGATACTATTGCTCTGCTTCCTTTTTGCTATGATCACGTCCTCTGGCTGCTTTTTTTTTTTTTTTTTTTTTTTTGCTTAAGCCTCTTCAGCCTGATTAAAGAGGGGTCCCCACCTGCATATACTCCCCATTCAGAGTCACCCTGGCCCAGGCAGGGAATGGAACCCCAGCTCCTTCCTGCACTCACTCTCTTCAAAGGCTAGGGGCTCCTACCACCTCCTGCAACAGGAGAGAGGGGTCACCAGCATCCCCCTTGGATCCAACCCAAGACAACTGAATGGTCTAGTTCCTGGTTGGTTCCAGAGCTCTCCTCTAAGCTGTCCCCTCTCTGTCCACCACATGAAACCACCTGAGAACCGAATCCAGCTTGTATTTGATGGATGCCCTGGATAGGCAGGTATCTTGGTCGCTGCCACCCAGACCAGGCTTTGAGAAAGGAGCCCACGGGTCATTTTCAGCGCTCCTTAGGTAGGTCAGGCCTCTGGTGTCACGTAAGTGCGACACTGTTTACAGTCCTCTCTGCTCGTGGGAAGCATGCCTCCAAGACACGGGCCTCCTCTGCCAGTAGCTCTGGCTACTCTAACCCCAGAAGGCAGGGCTGTGGAGGGGCGGGTGATAAATCTGGACTGTCTTAGGGGTCTAAGGGTTTCCCCCTAATGTTGCCTCACAGCAATGACTCCACCGTCAGCCCTGACTTGTCTACTGTCTTTAAGAGGTGCTCCAGTTTGGGGCTCTCTTCTCTTCTCTGGCTCTCTATCCTGGCCTTCCCAGAAGCCCCCTTTCCTCCCTGCGTTCTCTCTGCTTGCTTACACGCGGGTGTGCATGTGAATGTTCCAGATGACTCCACCTTTTAAGTAGAGCTCTGGAGGAGAGGCTCCCGCCAGCAGCCAAGAGCCTGAGTTGCCCATAAACCCCAATGGATAGTGTGTTCTTAATATATATATATTTTTTCCAGCCACAGATGGGGATGTATTTATGGCTCCCAGTATGTGAGGGAGGAATTCCTGCTCACTGCAGCCAACACTCTCCTCAGCTCCCACGCGAAATAAACTCACTCTGTAAAAGGGTGGCCACATGTATCTTGCTGGTCAGCTGCCCCTATGGATTCACCCAACAAATTCTATGGAAACCAGGAGGGGTTCACAGATCTGGTCTCAGCTGTACCCCAAGAGCATACCTAGACATGGATACACACTTGGGTGATCATGCTTGCTCTGCCCTCAGCTGCACATGCAGTCTGCAGGTTCCCACCAGCCTCAGTGTCAAGAAAAGGTGGAGCGAGATGCAACCCCCAGAGGCACCAGGGAGGACTCTGAACTCCTGGCTTTGAGGTGGGCCCTCTCCAGGCCTAAGGTTCCAGAAGCAGGTAGGGGTGCAAGTCCAGATCCCATCCCTAGCTGGGTGTGGTGGCACACCCTGCCTTTACCCAGCACTGGGAGGCACAGGTAGGAGGATGGCCATGAGACTACATAGTGAATTCCAGGTCACCCTGGGATACCTCAAAAAAAACCTCACAAAAATCCAGTCCCCGCCCTCCCCAGTGTTGTACCCCATCTGCCTACCTCTCCCCCCTCTTCTGTGATTCCACAGCATCCCGAGAAACCTAATCTCAGGAAAGCCAGAGGCCCAGCCTAGAGCAATCAGAGCTGCAGAGTGTGACTATTGTACCTCTTGAAACCCAAGTCAGTGAATCCCAGACGCCTGAGGAGGGAGGGGGCCGTGGGGCGGTTCACAGAGGGGTTCTCCCAGTCTCAGCAAACAAGACACCATGGGCCTGGGTCAAGGAAGTCCCTGAGAGCACAGGGCAGCCAGAGGGCAGAGGGAGGAGGGGCTGGGTGGGGCTGAAGGACTTCCAGGGTCTCCTTTCTGTTCAGTGTTGTTCACCAGCCCCCAGAGCTGGTGCGCACACATACCTGCAGTCCCTGGGGCTTTCCCTCCCCGAGCAGTTTGGAAGCAAGAACCTGACCGGGAAGCGCAGCCTTGAAGCTGTGGGTGGGGGCAGGTGGGCACAGGGGGACATGTTACCCTCTTCCTATCTCTCCTCAGCACCTCCCAGATCCACAGGTGCTTCAAGCCTTTGACTTGAGTCACCTGTCTGTGGGGTGGGGCAGGATGTGCCAGAGGGGATGAGTGACAGGAAGGGGAAGAGACGTCCCACACTCAGGGACACACAGGGTCTGCCCTAGGAGGCTGCCTCTGGCTGAGGCACAAGAAGAGAAAAGCCATGGGGGTGCAGCTGACAGGTTGGCACTTCTTGGATCGGGGTTAGTGAGGGAAAGGGCATTGCACCTTCTACGATGACCCTGGGAAAGCCCCTTCCCCTTCTCCCGGCCTCGTGGATGCCAGGTTGGGGGCAGTGCTGGAACAGAGGCAGTTTGTGGATCTCTCAGAAAGTAGGTAGAAATGCTGGTTTGCCCAGGCTGCCTCTAAGGGCCTCAGGGCCCAGATGAGGAGGAGGCCTGTCTTCTACAGCCCTTGGCCACTACCCCTGTCTTGTGGAGTCCTCCAGCCACCGAGCTGTCCTGCCACCTTCATATAATGAGAACAGTGTTCCTAAACTCGTGTTTTTCCTCCTAGAAAATAAGAATGGGTTTTCCCATCTCCCCTGCGCCCAAAACAGCCTGGCCTTCCAGAGAGCTCTTGGGGCATAAGCTGGCAGGTGTTCCCTGCCAGGTATCTGTGGTTCTGCCACAAGGGATGATAGGAGGAGGCCATCAGAGGAGAGGAGAGACCCCCCCCCCACACACACACACAGAGCAGAGGATCTATGAGGGACAGAGAAGCTGCTTGTCAGTTGCTGACAGGAGACTCCAGGCCACAACAACAATGGAAGATACCGGTACAGGTGAAGGGCCCTGTACTAAACCTAGTACCTAAGGTATCACGGCTCATTTAGTATCCACACCGTCCTGGGTATCTCAGCAGTGCCAGGGGCAAAGAATTCCCACCAGACCAAAACACCCATCAGTAACACAGCAGCTACTGAAGCAGCAAAGACAGAGGCCTTAGGGAGATGGAAAGAGGCTGAACACACAACTCAGCCTGCCTCCCCTGCCCATGAGCCTGGGTGCCCCTGGTCCACTGTAGGGACCAATGGAGACCCCACCCTAGGGCTGGCCTCACTCTAGACAGATGAGGTGAAGGGACACTTAGCAGAGATAGAAGGTGTGAGAACCATGCTCCAGAACCTCCCAGTCCAGTGGCCTTGGCCGTGTGCGCTAGAGCACCTGTCCTGTGAGATTCCTGAGCACAGAGCAGGCAGGAAGCATGGACACAGACCAGGCCTGGCTCCGGGGGAGTGACTCACTGAATGCTGGCTGTCCTTCTGCCTGATCTCCATTTTGCTTCATCCCCACTTGCTAAAACCTTCCTCTCCCCCGCCCCCCCAGGCTCTGCTTACATGTCACTCTGCTGGCGACATGGCAGGTGAGTCCAATAACGGAGTTTGGGGCCTCAAGGTTGAAGCAGGGCCTAGCCCACTGGCATCTATGAAGAGCAGCAGATGACTTCTCAGGCCCTGAGAGACACAGCCAGGTGACTGCTGATCCAGCTGCGTCCTTCCCAACCGCAGTGGGGAGCAGCCATTGGAAACAGGGTGAGAAGAGCAGGGAAAGAGCAGGAGATGGGCATGGCCCATAGGGAAAAGGGAAGAGAGCGCTTGCCCCGTGTCTGAGGGTGCTGGCCTCAACATCCTGCCCAGCTGTACCCGTCTTGGTGTACAGAATAGCACAGATGCTGACTCTCCCACAGCAGGTGCCATTTCTGGTAGTACCAGCTGGTGTCATAACTTGCTAGCAGCCAAAGCCAGCATTTCTGAGAGGGCCTGGGTCCAGTCATATGACAGTGGGGTCCAAGGAAATGGCCCCAGGCTCTGGAAACCTCTGTCTCCATCTTAAACTGATGAATAGAACTTGACAATGGAGCCGGGTGTGGTGGCGCACGTCTTTAATTCCAGCGCTCTGGAGGCAGAGGTGGGAGGATTACCCTGAGTTTGAGGCCACCCTGAGATTACATAGTGAATTCCGGGTCATCCTGGGCTAGAGTGAGACCCTACCTCAAAAAAAAAGAAAAGAAAAAGAAATTGACAATGGAGAATGCCCTCCATACACAGCAGGCCAGGAAAAACCAGGAGCCTGTTGGAAAGAGCGCCCCTAGCTCAGCCTCAGGCCTACAGAATTGCTCCCCACCCCACCCCCTCTCTCTATTTCCAGTGTTGCCCTTTGAGCTGCCCAGCCCAGGTCAGCCAGACATCTGCCCCCACCCCCAGCTGCTCTTGGGGCTATTAATAGTGTCCCCACCTTCCCACCTTCCTGGGGCTGGGCAACACCTCCCCCCAGCACCCAAACACACTTGCCCTTGATCTGATTCTTCATAAAGGGACAGAGTTCTCAGTGCCAAATGTCAACCCCATGATGAGAGAGGACAACAGTCTCTGGAGGTCACGAGGGGGATTGCCTAGGATCCTCAGGAGTTGCGGGAAGAAGCAGAGGAGGCCATAAGCCCCAGAGCTGGAGAGTGACAGAAAGACAGCACCAAAGTCAAAACTGGAGGGGCTAGTAGAGAGGGAAGAGCCAGGGAGGGAATCAGAGCCAGGGCAAGTGGAAGCCTGCATCAAAAGAACCTGAGGTTCCAGAAGCAGACAGTAGGAGCAAAGAGAGGAAGAGGAGGCAGGGGGTAGAGGGCTCCTTAGGGGAGAAGTAAGCCTGAAGGGACAAAATGTTCCTAAAGATGCTTTACAAGCATCATTCCGTGGGTCACTTCCAGCTGCCAGCATCTGTCTAGTAGGCATACAGCAGGGGAGAAGTGAGGAGATCTCAGAAGCCCCCGACCCCTAACCCCAAGTCTTCTGGGGAGGAGGAGGATTGGATAAGGAGCTCTGCTCTCCCTGCTGCCCCATCTCCTTGGGAGAATCCATCCAGAAATACTGGGGGCATGGGCAAGAAGACTCTAGCAGAATCCACCTGCCTCGGTGCATTGTGCAGGGAGAATTGATCAAACTTAAGCACAAGCTCTGCTTCCAAGTTGTCTACTTGCTTCAGCCTCTATGGGACGGCACCCAGTACCCTGGCCAGTGACACCAAAGGAGCCTTCACCACCTGGGGACTTGCCCTGGCTGGGGCAAGGCAGACTCTGGCTCATGGAAGAGACTAACATAAATGCATCCTGCACCAGATGTTTCAGCAGGATACTGTTCCCACCTAGAGGCTGAGAAGCCCTTTAATTCCTGCCCACTGAGCAGCCTTGGGCTGGGCCGGGGCTAAGTGAGGAGTGGGAGAAGGCTCCGGATGACATGAGTGTGCCAGGGACCTGGCCATCAGGCTGCCCAGGCTGGGAGCCCCTACTGGACCATCAGCCCATTGGCTTTGCTCACTGTTACATCACCCCTGCCCCTCCAAGTATACTGGAGTTGAAAAGACCTTCGAGATTCTTCTTCCAGCCAGCTGGCACTCCTGTACCCTCCCCCAAAGACAGACCATCTTTCCTGCAGGCCCTGCTGGACCCTAGTGTTCAAGGAGCAGATATGGAGCCTCTGAACCACACTAACCTTCCTGCAGAGCCTAGCGGGGCCCAGCACAGGCCTGGCCACACCAGCCTCGTATCAAAGGCCAGATGGCCAAGTCTCCAGGTAAAGGACGAGGCAGGGAGCACTTTCTCCTGGCCCTTTTCTGCTGCCACCTGGGAAAGGCTGTCACTGCCCAGAGCTATCCAGACAAAGCACGAGGGAACTGGACAGCTGACTCTCATTTCCAGCTCAGAGACCTTAGAGTTTGAGCCAGGCTGGCCCAGGGGCCACCTCTTGAGGGCTTGAGGTGGCACTGGAAGCCGGGTGGGGCTTTGGGCCAGGACTCAGCAGCCTGGGGTCCAAATCCTAGCCTGGCTATTTAGACCCTTAATTGGTCTCTCCAACCTCCTAGTGCAACCCGATCCAGACCTACTCAGACACTGTAAAGTCAATGACACATGAAGACAGTCCGGCTGCTAAGGGGGACACAGTGACTCAGATCTACTGGGCCCGCAGGTGCCAAATGTCCTGGTTCAAAAGCCCCATTAGGGCCTCGGGGGCCTGCAGGGCCTCGTGGGGCCGCGGGCTGTGCTTCCCCACTTGGTAGCTAGGTGGCGCAGCGGGTTAACACTAGCTGCCCTCTGCGGGTTGCAGCCGGGCGCGCCTGCGGGCTGCTGGCCCAGCACTCCAGGGGACAGACGGGGTTCCCCCTGAACACCCACGGGGCCCAGCAGGAAGGGGCAGGGCCCAGCCAGCGGACCCGGGGTGTGGACCGGGAAGGAGCTGCTGGAGGCAGGGCTCCGTGGCTGCGACTGCCAGCACATCCCGTGATGTGGGGTGAGCGCCCAGCTTCCCGTGCGCATTGATTAGGAACAGCTTTCAGTGCGGAGCCGGAGGCCTCGGGGTGGGAGGCAGGCGGGGGGAGCTGCCAGGTGCTTGGCCAGGAGGGGGGATGATCGGTGGGCTCAGCTCCCCCTCATTCTGTCAGCACGGCCTACCTCCCCCAGGGAGGGGCTGCCCTCTGGGGGAAGTTTTCGGCTGTGACCCTCCCCCCCAAAAAAGTGTTCCCTACATGGCCTGAACATCTTTCGCCCTTTGGTAGTGCCAACTTGCCTCTGTACACTTGCTAAGCTCTAGGAAAGGGAAATCCCTCTCCCTCCCCCCTTGTCCCCCTGGCGGGGAGGAAGGAGAGTGAAAAAAATGAGCCTGAAAGCCAGCTTAGGAACCACAGACAGGGAGAGAAATGGAGAAAAGTCAGGAAGGAAAAAAAACCCAGAAAAGAAAAGAAAAAGGCCCAGCCCTGGGCAGTGGCGGGCACACCCTCCCTGGCGGCAGGCGCGGTGCAGAAAGGCCCCTTTGTTCCCCTGGGAGGTTAGCCGAGGTGAGGCCCGCCCCCAGCACCCCTGACCCTAGGCTGCACCCCTCATTCCCCAGTCCTCGGCCTCAGAGCCAGCATGCCTTGCCCAAGCCCCAAGGGTCTCCCACGTGGGACTCCGTTCTTCCAACGGGTCCTTGGATGCTGGCACTGCCCGCCATTAGCAGCCTGCCCGGGCTTCTTCTCTGCTGTGGGTTTTGCCCCACAAGCATGCAGCACGTGCTATGCTGGGAAATGGCGCCCAGGAGGCTGAGGCGCGCCACACCCTCCCTCCACCACCGGTGAGGCTTGGCACTAGCCTAGGCTCATTCCCAACAGGGCCCAAAGTGGCTCTTGCTGGACTTACTGAGAGGGACTTGGCTCTGTGCTCCGGTCACCCTCACGGGGTCATCTGTCTCTAGTAAAGAGAGGCTGAGATCAGACGCCCCAGGACTGGTCAGAGCAGAAGCCCAGGGGAGAAATCTCGAGCTCTTGGTGGTTCTGCAGTGCACCCCCCACCCACCGCAGACCCTTCCCACCCAGGCACCCATCCTTAGGGCTCCTGGCACTTGTGGGCCTCCTCCATTGCCACTGGTGGTTGACATTTGACTGAGGAAGCAGTGGCACCTTGCAGTTCCCACCCAAGAAGAGACAGGAGGAAACCCCCGAGGGAGTTTGTCCTGGACAGTGCCCTTCTCTGTGCCCTTCACTAGCAGCAGCTGAGAGGCTGGCGTGGCAAGGGAGGAGAAGGGAGAATCCCCTGTCATGACCTCTGACGAAAGAATTAGGGGACTAGAGGGGAAGGGCCAAGGGGAGAGAGGAGGCTCTGGGAGCCTGAGCAGGCTGGGCACACGATGTCCTGCCAAACCCCAGCCCCTTAATTCAATTAAGCGAGTGACAGACTTCCCAGACCAGTCTGTGTGCAGTGCCTGTGAACATCCTGATGTGCATGAATCCTGGGATGAGTGTACGAGGAGGGCCCGGGATGTGAAGAGGAAGATGAGGGCAGGCAAAGAAGGCTGAGGAGGAGAGAAGTGACCTAAATCTTGGAGGGACAGATTCTGAACCAGTGTCCTCAACACACATGCTCTGAATACCAGGAAGGCCTGCCTCACTGTGGTGTGGCCTGGGCACACAGTAAGAGGTCAGGCAGCATCCTGGGCCTCCAGCCACCTGCTACCAAGCCTCCCGCAACCCTCAGACCAACATCTGCCCCACCATGACAAAGATCCCCAGGGCAGCAGAGTGGCCAGTAAGACCAAGTGCTCGAGGGCATCAGAGCACGGACTTATCACAGAAGCCTCCTGTTGCCTGCCTCCCACTTTGGCCTGTCGTTCTGGCACCTCTCCTTCTGGGCTCTGCACTCTACCTGGCCCCAAGGTGGTAGAACCATCTCCCACCAGGTGCTCTGAGACCACGCCTGCCTAAGCTCCAGGAGGAAGCTGCAGGCTGTCACCCAGGGATGACAGGGTTCACAGGAAAGGTGACAGACCTTGGCCTCTCACCAGGACCCCTCCAGTTTAGGCAAGTTCCCTCCCAGTTACACCTGCAGCATCCGGCCTGGAGGAAAGGTGGGGTCTTACCAGCAGGCCCCTGTGGAGCTTGCCTCCCTGCCCCCCAGCCCTCCAGGAGCCCTGAACCAGAACCAGAGCCAAAAAGGTGGTAAAAGGATGTTTATAAGCTGCTAAAGAGAAGAGCAAGAGGTGGGAGGTAGGTGCAGAGTCCAGGCCTCCAGGTAGAGTGGGCAGGGGCCTCAGGTCCAAGGGCAGCCCCCAGCGAGCCAGCCTCTGCCCGGTGGGAGGAGGAGTGGCCTCTGGTCCACCCAGCCACAACCTGGCTGGACCGTGCCAAGTAGGTGGTGAGCAGAGCAGAGTTCCTCACTGTTCTGACCCATGGGGCTCCAGCTTCTCTCCCTCCTGGGAAGGGACCAAAGAAGGCTGGGGAGTCAGCAGCAGGCTCTGCTCTGTGGGAGCGAAAGTCTCCAGCTTGCTCGAGGGCTCTGCACACAGTTAATGGGAGGCTGGCAGCGGCAAATTGTTGTTTACTTTTAATTAAGTAAACAATGTCGGCTTTCCGCCTCCTCCCCTGCCATCCCAGCCAGTAATTTGGGGATGACAATGGGGTTATTTCCTTCCTCCTGCTTTCTTCCCTCGGAGCACTCCTGCTCACTCCGGCTCTGCCACACAGCCTTTGGAATTTGCTGGTTGGGAGGTTCCACCCTGGGTGACCCCCGAAAGGTCCGGGCCAACCTGATACCTGCTGGGCCCAGCCAGGTTCCTTACTCCAGGGTGACAAAGGAAGTCTTGCTCCACACACCGCCCTCCTCGGTAAAGCACCCAAAATGGAGAAACCAAGAGTTGGAGGGGGTGTGGCAGGCTGAGGATCAGGAAGATTTGCTCAGGTTTCCCTACAGGTCACTGTCACCAGCAAGTGACCTTCTGGTCCAATTGGGAAGGGTCAGAAGCCCCAAGCCAGCGGACCATAGGTGTTGACAGCTTCCTTCAGAAACCAGGCTGCCTTTCATGACCCTTGGCTTCCAATGTTACTGCCTTAAAATCCTTAACTTTTAAAAAACTTATTTATTAGAGAGGGGGGAATGGGTCTCCTGCAACTGCAGACTAACTCCAAAACTCCAGACTCGCACCACTTTGTGCGTCTGGCTTTGCCTGGCTACTGGGGAATCGAACCAGGACCATTAGACTTTGCAGAGCCATCTCTCCAGCTCGAAATTCTTAACTTTTTGTTTGTTTTTTCCTAGGTAGGGTCTCACTATAGCCCAAGCTGACCAGAAACTCACAGCAATCCTTCTACCTCTGCCTCCAGAGTGCTGGGATTAAAGGCGTGCACCACCATGCCGGCTCCTAGCTGCAGAATTTGTGGGGCGCAGAGCACCTGTTCAATGCCTTTAATCCCAGCACTCACTGAGGCCACCCTGAGACTACATAGTGAATTCTAGGTCATCAGTCTGGGCTAGAGGAAGACCCTACCTCGAAAAACCAAAAAAAAAAAAAATTCTGCAGCCAGTTCTGCTAAAGAATGAGAGGAACAGAGAGAGGAGGCTAAACCAGGCTTTCACCCTCAGGGTCCTCCTGCTTTGGGGTGGGGGCCCTGGGGAGAATGAGTTCCCAATGAAGATGCCTGGAAGGTGAGAGCCCACTGCGGAAACAAGGTGCTCCGATGACAGCCTTTCTCAGCAAGCCTAGGTCCCCCTGGGCAGGTGACTCCACCTACCCTAGCCCAGCCCCCCACAACTGCCCCAGACCTGCGCTAGGGAGGACCAGGCATTCCTCCAGCCCACCTCTTCCTCCCTAGGATGGGGCACTTGGGTCCAGAGCCCTACCCAGCCTGGCATTCCTCCTTCTGGGGAGGCTGAGGGGCCTCTCAGGTGCAGAGGGGAAACTGAGTTGTCTGCAAACCCACTCCTCCGCCCCACTGCTCCCCACCTCCTGCTAAGGGCGGAGTCTGCAGCGCAAATCTGGCTGGGGCTGGATGCAATTTCAGCTGCAGAGCAGGGCTCCCTGGCTGGAAGCAATTTTCTCATTAGGACCCCAGGCCTGTTCACCCGCCGTTCTCAGCCCATACTCCCCTCCTGTGAAACCGCACCCCACAGCCTCCCGACAGACCTCTCACACACAGGGAAGCGCACGTGTACTGAGTCAGAGGGGCAACCATGGGGTCAGTCCAGGGGGAGCTGGGTACTAGGAGAGCTGCCCTGGCACAGTGCCCTGACAGGCAGGCCTGGGGGAAATGAGGACTCCTCACCCAACTCTGACACCCAGAGAGAAAGGGACCCCAAGGCCAGAGCCGAGCACTGGCCTTATCTGACCCTCCTGATGGGGGACTCTCAAGGTCTGGCCTGTCACCAGCTGGTCCCCTTCTTGTTTGGCTGGGCCTGGGGCAAGCAGATGGGCTCAGGGAGGCAGACCCCTCCCCCAGCCCGAGGCTGTTGGAAGTGGAGGGTGGTCTCAGCCCAGGCTAGGGGAGAGCGGAGGCCGGGAGGGGCAGCTCCCCGCTCCTAGACACATGTGGTTGGACTTAAAAAGCTATTAGGGAGCCAGGCGCTGGCGGGAGCGCGGCTGGCCCTCGCACCAGAGTGGGGGAGGGCGCATGCCGAGGCAGTGAGCTCAGCCCCGGCTCCCTCCCTGGCAGCGCTGGACCCAGGGGACCCTCGCCCAGCAAGCGAGTGCAGCAGGCTCTGGGGGAGGGCAGGCCGGCAGGCAGGCTTCAAGAGACTGGGTTTTGCCTAGCAGAGCCTTGGCAGAACTCAGAGAGTCTTAGGCCTGTGCTGGGACCAGCTTCTGGGGGAGGGGCGGGGGCACAGATAGTGCCCAGGAGGGCACAGACAGGTCTTCAGCCCCCTTGTGCCTTCCTAGGGTGATGGCCAGCTGGAGGTCTCCTTAACTGAGGTGTGGGGGGCGCTGGAAAAGGGGGATTAAGAGGAGAGTAAGGAGAGAGCTAGGGAAGGGAAAAGTGGGCCCCACCCATCACAAGGCCAGAAAGAACTGATGGAAAGTTCCCTAGAGCCGCCAGCTTGTAAAAAGCTCCTTTTCTTTCCAAATTATGAACTTTTTTTTAACGAGGTGGGGGGAACCCAGAGCAACGAAGTAGGACTTCATTAGGACCCTGTGGGTCCGTGACCGTGAGCCACTGTGATTGGTACTGAAGGCTGTATATCTGGAATCCGGACATTCTAAAGTGCTCTATTTCCAAAGACAGGCCACCCTCACCCTTCTCAGCCCCCCTATTTCCACCACCACCGTACAGCACCTAACTAAAGGAGGGCACCCCTGCTGTTACCTGGAGCACTGAGTGTTGGGAGGGTCCCGTACCCAGGTGACTTGCTAAGGCCCCAGCTCCACACCACTCCCTGGACTGCCAGTCTCAGCATCTTCAGGAGGCTTGGGGAACCCCACAGGACTGCAAAGCTGTGGAGACCCTGCCCAGATTCTCAGGGAGACCCCAAGTCCCAGGGAGCAGCCAGAGTGTTCCCTCCACAGCATGCTTGGCAGATGTTGAAACTGCCAGGCCTCCTCCTGGCGTGGCCTTTCTTGCTGCCTTCCCCATTTTTAGATGAGAAGGCTAGAAGCTCCCTAGAAACCAACCAGGATCAGCCCTGCACAAGCCACGAAGGCCACCTCTTCCTCTTGTCAGGGCAGTGGGATCCACCTACAGGGGAGATGGTAACTGGGGGGGGGGTGGAGAAGCCACCAGGAGTCAGACTGGGGACTCGGGCCTCAGGCTGGGTGGGGGAGGAGCCCGACCACAGAGCCGGGATCCTTGCTCAGGAAACACGCAAAGAATGCGGTTGGCAGCAAGCCAGTAGGCCAGGACCACAAAGAGGCCTTTGTTTTAGGAGGTGTCCGGGGAGTGGATGGACAGAACAGCAGAGGTGGGGGACTGGGAAAGGGTATTGATCCCACACCACCCCCTCCCATCTATCCCCCGACACCTTGGCCCAGCAGTGCCAGAGCCCTTGGAGCCAGAATGCCCCACTTCTCAGGTCCCTGCTATCCCGGACTGGGCACTCTCTGGTGGCCACTCAAGGTGGACTGGTGAGCACCAGTACCCTGCTCCCCTGTGGCGGAGGAGGGACCCACTCAGAACAGCTCCCCTCCCTTCCCTGCTCCACAGTTAGTTTCTCTGGCCCCTTCCTGGCATCTGGAAAAGTTTGGGAAACTTAAAAAAATTTGGAGAGTTTGTCTATTGCTCTCCCACCAAAAGGAAGGAGGAAAGAGGGTCTGGGAAGTGGGGGACAGAGAGGAGAAGAGAAGCCTAGAACTTGGGGAAGGAGAGGAGTACCTATAGGTGCCCCAGAGCCAGCCCGATCCCCGGTTAGGTTTCCAGGGCTACCAGAAGGACCCCAAACTCAATTTCATCCAAGCATACCAGGCTCACCTGGCTCCTACCCAGCACCCTGTTTCACACATGCCCCGCCACTCATCAGTCAGGCATGTGTCGGGCCCACTGGGGGGCTGTTGGGGGGTTGGAAGAGTGTCTAAAGGGTGAGATGCAAGAGGCACTAGAAGGCAGGGCAACGGGGAACCACTTCTCAACATGAGAGCATCTATGTCCCAGACATGACTGTTCCTCAGTGAGGACCGAGATGCTCCAGTCTAGGTGGGGGAAGGGCTGTCCACTTCACATATGGTCCCAGCAGAGTCCAGAGTGGGGATAGAATACTACCTTGCATGACCCCCACAACTGGCCGTGGTCTTGCCTGGCAGCCTGTGTCATCATCCTCAGGTGATCCAGGCTGTTGACTGTCCCTGCTCCCACCTGAGCACTTCCCCAGCCCAGGTGATCAGCATCATGCCTCAGCCTCCCAGAGACTTCATCCACGGGCAGAGGAACCCACCGGGGAGTGGGAGCACCTAGCTACTCCCTGGGGGAAGACCCAGGTTCTGCATTGCAATAGCCCTGGGGGTTCTGGGTGAGGACCCAGTCTGGGGTGGCAAGAGGGGAGAGAAAGGAAGTAGGTGCCTATCATGGGCAAGGGCTCAACTAGGTACCAACCAGGCACCACCTGGATACCAGCAGGCATCCGGTCACAAATCCTGCTAGCAAAGTGGAGAGCGAAGGAAAGAGATCCAGAGAGAAAGTGATGGCCTAAAGCTACGTGGAAGGCCAGCAGGAGGGAGGTCTGGAAGGGAAGAGAAGCCCGAGCCGGAGGACAGGGGGGCCATGGGCGGGGGTGCTGCCGGAGCCTGCCTGCGGGCTTCCCAGCCGCTCCTGGAGCAGCCCTGCCCCCTCCAGGCACCTGCTAAGGCTGCAGCAGCGGGTTGTGTTTCTTTAACCCCTGGGGCCTGTTGACACAGATTAGTATCGCTGGTCAGGGGTCAATAGGGAAGGCTCTTGAGGTCGAGACCTGAACAACTGGAGTTGTAATGAGCCACGTGGGGAAGAGGCCCAGGGAGAGGAGGGAGAGGAGGGAGGAGGAGGGCCTCTCCAGCCTGCGAGCGAGCGAGCCAGCCTCAAGCAGGCAGCGGCCTGCTCTCTGAACCTGCAGAGCTTGGGGCCTGCCCAGAAAGCCTACTTGCTGGCTGACTGCTGGGGTGGGGGTCAGGGTGCCACTGGGTGACCTGAGCTGGCATCCCAGCTAGGTAGCCCTAGGAGACAGTGGGTAAAGGGAGTGAAGGATCCTTTGGCCTTCCAAACCAGACTTCACTCCCATCTCCATGAGCGGGCACTGGTGAACCCCTAGACCCATTCCAGCTCCTCCCTGGACAGGCAGTGGGGTGGCACTGGGCCCAGTGTGGTGCCCACCCACCTTGGGCCATTGTCTGTCCCTAAAAGAAACCTGGAGCAGGACAGTGCCCCCAACTCCTGTGGGATGGCCTGCAGCTCCACCGTGGGCTACAGGGACCCAGCACAGTACTTCAGCCTCTGGGCGGCTGTTCCTGAAGTGTAACTCGGCCTCCACACCAGTGCCTGGTTCTGGAGCCACCTCTGGAGCCTGGCTTCTGCATGGGAAGAGGGCAACCCCTGTGTCCTCTGACCGCTGGCCATCTCCCTAGAGGAGGAGGAGGGAGGGGAGAGCAGAGTCAGGCACAGAGCCACTGTCTAGGATAGCAGCTCATGTGTTTAGTTAGGCTAAAGGGAGCTGAGTTCCCTCAGAATCACCCTGGAACTCCCTAGTCTCCGTCCTTCTTAACACAGAGGAGGTGACACCGAGGACCCCAGGGTGTGTTTCGAGGCCCACTGCAATCCTATGCTCGCTTGCACGTCTATAGGGTGGAAGTGTGGGTCACACCCAGCACTGTGATGGACACACTCCCTCTGCACTGCCTCACAAGTTTGACATGTGTCTGCATAAGTAGCCGCTACCTGCGGGGTGTCAGGTCGCAGCATACAGCATGCATGGAACAAGAGAAGCTGCCCCTGGACAAAGCCCACTGCAGCTGAGACCTGGGAGCAGGAGGAGGAAAGACCAGGGACGGACAGAGGGGCACTGGAGATGAGGATGAGAACAAAAGACAGGAGTGCTCAGACCAGGGAAAAAAGGAAGACGGGGCAGAGAGAAGTGTGGACAGAGTCCAGGAGCAGGACCAGCAGTATCCAGGGCCTGAGGACCACTGCTAAGGCTGGAGGCCCCAGCACAGGCTCAGCAGGGGGCCAACCTTCAGCAACCCTGAGTCCTGCCTGCATGGAGTAGTGGGAACTAGGCAGAGAAGGTGAACGGGACTAAGGTGTGGCCCACTGCATCCAAAGGCCGTTGCTAATGTCTAGGAGACAGCAGCTTGCCTGTCACATACATGCCGCAGAGAAGGAGAATGGAAACATGCCCATGCGATGCTCATACGCCAATGCTCACGGGAGCATGGGTCACACTTGCCAACATGTGAATGGATCATCAGAGTGTGGCATACCCCTCAAAAACGGTGAAGCCCTGATACAGGCCTCGGTGTGGATAAAACTTGAAAATAATTAGGCTCTGTGAAAGAGACCCGCCACAAAGACCATGTGCTGTACGCTCTCATTTCTAGAAGATGTCACGGAGGCAGCAGATTAGTAATTGCCAGGTGCTGAGAGAAATGGGACTAACTACTCCTAGGTGTAGGGTTTCCTCCTGGAGTGATGAGATTGTTCTGGAACTAGGTGGTGACTCAGCATGGTGAATATACTAGCTTACAATGACTCGATGTGCTGAGCAACCTACCGTAAGTTGAACATATTATAAGTTGACAATAAATTTCATGTGCCAAACATCAGAGCTTAGCCTTTAGTCTTTAAATGTACTTGAGCCAGGCATGGTGACCCATGCTTGTAATCCCAGCATTTGGGAGTACAGGCAGGAAGATCAGGAGTTCAAGGCCAGCTTAGCTACAAGAAACCTTGTCTTTAAAAAACAAAAGGCCTATGATGAGTTGCTGGAGGAGGCACAGGCCCTGCCAACACCTTTGTGAAGGACTTGGGCAGCCGATGGGCACCTGTTCCAGAAGCTGCAGGGCTGCCCGCCTCCCTCAGAGCATCTCCTGATTCCGAGGCATGGAGGCATGGTTTCTTCCCAGGCAGCTCCAGCAGCTGTTTGGGGAAGTAGAACCAGCATCTTCTCCAGCAGTGCCGTTTCCTGTTGAGCTTAAAAGAATGTGGGGTGGGAAGTAGATGCTAAGGATTTGGGACACTTCATCAGCCTGCAAGCAGCCGGTCGAAGCTTCTCACACAAAGTCTGTTCTGTAATAAAGTGGTGAGCATCTCGTGTAACTTACTGAATACTACATTGCAAGTGAAAAACAAAATGGCTGGATGGGATTGGAGAGATGGCTCAGCAGTTAAGGAATTTGCCTACAAAGCCTAACGACCTGGGTTCGATTCCCGGTGCCCATATAAAGCCAGATGCACAGAGTGGCACATGCATCTGGAGTTCATTTGCAGTGAGTGGTTGGAGGCCCTGGTGCGCCATACCCATTCCTCCCCTATGCCCCCACTCTGTCTCTGTCTCTGTCTCTGTCTCTGTCTCTCTCTCTCTGTGTCTCTCTCTGCAAATTAATTAATCAATTCATAATTTTTTTAAAAACATGGCTGTATGGCACACTTCCTCACCACTGCAAAGTCAAAAAACCCTAAATCAAATCATTTGATTTGTAACTCAGGGGTCATTGGTAGTGAATTTTATTATGTGAATTACAGGGCAATAAAATACCAACCTGGAAGCCAGGAGGATGGGGATATCAATGTAAAAAGCCCACCAGGAGCAATGGGGCACTGAGATAAGCTAGGATGCTCAGTGGGGCACAGCAGGCTCCATGGGGATGCCAGGGTCCCTCTGTTGAGCGGCTGGCCTGGCACATGGAGGCCCACCCAGCTTCCAGGCATAGGACAAGTCTTTCATTGGACTACCCTAGATTAAACTGAGATGGGCTCAGTGGCACTGATGAGAGGCATTCCCCAAGACAGTGAACAGGAGAGGAGACGCAGAGGGTAGGCTCGTCCCAGACAAACAACTTTTTCCTTCATAAAACAGACTAACCAAGAGGACCGAGCAAGGCACGTGGAAGAAAGAGGCAGGTATACCACCCAGGGACACAGAGAGGTCTGTCTTCCCCAAGTCCCAGGACCAGCCACACCACAGGCAGTGCAGACAGAAATCCTGGCTGGAGAGAGCAGGGGACACGGTTGACACAAGACTGGGGAGACTTTCTAGGAAGCCAGGTCCTCTTCTCATGGCTCCCCACCCCCAGCTTCTATCGTCCCCATCCTGACCAATAACCCTGCCCACAGCACCGGGCCCGGGGCTCAACACATGGCACCACTCAATGGTTTCTGGCACCAGAGAGGAATTTATTTCCTGGACGAAGCAGCCAAAATCGTTCTGCACCTTTGTTCATGAGCGCAGTGCAGTCGGAGCCGAGCCGACATTTTCTAATGGAGCCAGAAAAGATCAACTCAAAATGGATTCAGGGAGGGCTAAGAAACAGCTCTGAGACAGAGCATTCTGCGGTCTGGAAAGCTAATGGCGGGAAAACGGATGTGGCCATGCTTATGAAATCATATCGTCCAGGGGTTCTAGTGTGCAAGTCAAACTCTGGGATAGGTAAGCTGCCTGAAGCTTAGAAAGGCGTCCCCGGGAAGACGATAGAAGTCCTACTTTTACTACAAGGACAGGGCTAGGGAAATGGCTCAGCTGTTAAAGACACTCACTTGCAAAGCCTGCTGACCAGGGTTCAATTCCCCAGTACTCACATAAAGCCAAATGCACAAAGAGGTGCATGTGTCGAGAGTTCATTTGCAGTAACAAGAGGCCCTGATGTGCTCATTCAATTTTTCTCTCTCTCAAATAAAAAAAATATTAAAAAAAATTAAGCTGGGTGTGATGGCGCATGCCTTTAATCCCAGCACTTGGGAGGTAGAAGTAGGAGGATCGCCAGGAGTTCGAGGCCACCCTGAGACTACATAGTGAATTCCAGGTCAGCCTGGGCTAGAGCGAGACCCTACCTCGAAAAACCAAAATTAGAAGGACAGAGGAGTCTGTCGCTAGGGAGGAGTGGTTGGTCTCCTATTCATGAGGGAGGCCCCACATGGATCCAAGAGTCCCAGACCCATCAGTCAAAGCTGAGCAGGAGGAACTGTCTCCATCACCAACCCTCAGGGCCTTGAAAGTCTGGATACCTGGATGTGGAGGCCAGGGGCCAGAGGACAGCCCATTGTCCCATGCCAGCCCAGAGTGTCTCAGGGCAGCAGTGTCCCTTTGGGTGTTCTTGGCCCTTGAAGGGTCCAGGCCTTGGGCCTTCCCTGGCTGGACTGTGACTTGGCCAACAAGTGCTTCCCAGAAGGCATGGTGCTGTCCCTACGTCCCTGGAAGCCACCTCTCTGCTTTCCTCCCTTGCTTTCTGTGCTCCTAGCACTCACATGTGTAGAGACACGCACAGGCACAAAAAGATGCTTGTGTGCACAGGGATCCATGGAGAACCACTGCTTTGCAGCCTATTTACAGACATTTTACAAAACAAAACATCAATCCCCAATGTTTGACAGCGAGTCCCTCCCCTCTTGTCGGGAGTGAGCCTTCCTAACGGGATCCCCAGCGATGAGCAGCAAAAGCCCAAGAAAAGAAGAGCATTCGAGGCGAGAGAAGGTAAAATTATAAGGTTGGAGCTGTCAAGTGAAAAAGGGGGAAACGCAAAGCGACTCTACTATTAGGGACTTGATGTAAAATGCAGCGTTCAAAACAGCTAAGAATCTCAGCACTTTTTCTGCAGAAAACATGGCAAACAGTGGCCTAAATGCCGGGAGGGCAGAAGAAGCCTCCAGATGTGGCGAGCAAAAAGAATGCATCCCCCATGGGTGCTGCACCACCTTACCCAGCCCTAGAGGCAGCTCCCCATTGTGCCTTCCTGACCCACAGCAAAGGATGGGGTGGTCCCCACAGGTGCCCCTCCGATAGACAGCTCTGAAGAGTGCAGGGAACACCAGGCTCGGTCCAGAAAGCAGTGCACGGGACCAGTGAGCAGCCCCAGCCATGTTATCAGAGAAAAACCAAGCCAGGTGTACAGCAGGGAGCGGCCAAGTGTGGCTAGTATCCTTTCAGGATGGGCAGTGGAGGGTGGGAGACTCTGCCACTGCCGCACAAGCCCCTCTTAGGGGATCTACGAGGCCCCATGTGTCTTAGTGGGCAATAAGGACATCCTGGGCAGGAGCAGTGGCTCAAAAGACTGACCTGGAAGGTCATGAGTTGGAGGCCAATCTGGGCTACTTATTGAGACGTGGGGAGTGTCCGTGTGCCCAAGGCAGACTGCCATGTCTCCTCCCAGGCTCAGCAGCAGGATGGCCTCCTGACAGTCCTCTGGACTGTCTGGCCTTGCCATCCATCAGGCATTTCTAACCCTGACATTTCAGACATTGGGACCAGGGAGCCTCTACTTCAGGTCCCAATAACACCCCACCGCCACTATCAAAGCATTTCCAGCACAGTCCAGAGTCTGCTGGGTGGGGGGTGGGGGAGATGGCTGCTATGGAGAAGCCCTAGAGTTATAAGATGGCCCCACACCCTCTTCCCTACACCTCTGGGCACAGGATGTCCACACAATGCTACTGTGCCCCCTCCAAAGAAGCCTCTTTCCACATGGGGCACCTCGGAGTGGGATGCCAGGTCTTCTCCAGGCTGTGCCTGGAGCCTGTGCTGCTCCGAGATGTCTCCACCCCCTGGAGCTGCCCCTGCTCTCTGGCCTGACAAGTCTCTCGTCCTAGCTCCCCGCATTGCTGCCCTTATACCACATCCAACCAAATGCAGGCTTTTAATAGCAGCTTCCTGTGGGGCTCCCCCCCCCCACCTGAGCCACTCATTCAGCCCTGTTCCTGAGGAGGAGATGCAGCGCCCTGTAATTACCTCAATTGTAATCTCTTTTACTAACAGGTAGATTAATAGCGAGGCAGGTTCACAAAGAGCCCCAGAAAGGAACTGCTCAGCTGCTGAGTGAGCCATAAGGGCCTGACACTTCTCAGCAAGCACACATGCCTGCTGCCCACCGACCTGGAAGATGAGGCCATGGCAGGGACATACCAGCTGTGCCCCGCTCGCTGGGAACAGGGCAGGTCCCTACACACTCTTGGAGTTTCCAAGTCCTCAGAGGAGCAAAAATACTCTAAACCTCCTGAGATGGCTCAGTGGTTAGGGGCACCAGCTTGCAAAGCCTGCCAGTCCGGAGTTCAGTTCCACAGTACCCATATAAAGCCAGATACAGAAAGTGTCACATGGGTCTGGCGTTTGTTTATAGTGCCAAGAGACCCTGGCACGCCCAAACACACATATGCAAAAAAATAAATAAATTAGTTAATTAATTAAACCTTCTGACCTGAGGAGTTTCTTCTTATGTCCTAAGAGTGTACTTCACACAGACATTTATATATACACACAGTCCCACCCACACTGAACACTGAACCCTGACACCTCCTGACACTTGGGGACACACACAACACCCACACGTTAGCGTCTACTGAATGTCTGCAGAAAGATCGACCCAAACTTTCTCAGCCCACAATACCATGGCCACAGAGCCTTGAGGCAGGATGACACAGCCTCCATGCTGAAGGGCAGGGAAGAAGAGGGGATCCTGTCACCACACAAGCGTTCTATTTCACAAGCTTCCTGCCAGGCCTCCAGCGTCTTGGGGCAGCTTCTACCCATCAGGGCCTAAGAAGAGTCAAGTTCTGGGCAAGACGGAACATTGCACAGCAAGGGTGGGGGGACAATGGGCATCCTGAGACACTTCAGCTCCCATGGGCCAAACAAGAGGCTTGGTTTAGAGGTGAAGGAACACATTTGTGCACACACAGAGATGTGACCCAGGTCCACCAGCAGCTTGCTCGCTCATGCTCAGGGACTTAGAAAGGGACACAAGGGGGCTGTACTAGCCTGTGTCGTCCTCCTGACCCGAATGCAGGGTGAGAATGGGGGCATCACATGCCTGTAATCCCAGCACTCAGGCAGATCGCTAGCTCCAAGCCAGCCTGGGACACATAGCAAGATCCTGTTTCAAAAACCAAAAGAGGGCTGGAGAGATGGCACTGTGGTTGAGGAGTTTTCCTGCAAAGCCTAACAACCCGGCTTTGAGTCCCCAGTAAGGCAGTGGCACAAAATGGTGCTAAGATATGTAGGCCCTGGTGTGCCCATTCTTCTCTGTCTGCCTCTTTTCTACCTCCCTTTGCTTTGCTTGAAAATAAATAAATAAATAACTTTTAAAAAACAAAACAAAGGAGCCAGGTGTGGTGGCACATGCCATTAATCCCAGCACTGGGGAGACAGAAGAAGAAGGAAGGCCATGAGTTCAAGGCCACCCTGAGACTACATAGTGAATTCCAGGGCTAGAGTGAGACCCTAGCTTGAAAAAGGAAAAAAATAATAAAAAAAAAAGTAGCTGAGCATGGTGGTGCATGCCTGTAATCCTGGCACTCAGGAGGCATGGGCAAGGGGATCGCTGCAAGTTTGAGGCCAGCCTGGTCTACTTAAGGAGTTCTAAGCCAGCCAAGGCTAGATAAAGAGACCCTTGTTACAAACAAAAACAAAAATTCCACAGCCTAGAGTGAAGGCTTGCCTTCCCTCACCCACCTTCAGGCCTGGGAGAACATGGCCGCCCTGGGCAGCCTCAGAGGTCAGCAGGAGCTAGCTACTTCTCCAGGAGTTCCGCGGCACATGCTAGGAGCCACCATGAGCAGGGGCACTGGGAGTGTGCTGCCTGCCATCTGCTCACTGCCAGGGAGCATCCAGACCCGACCCCAGAGGCTGGGCCCTCCCTCCAGGGACCCTCTCCTCCCGCCATGCCCAGCATTATTATAGGGAACAGCTGGAAGGCATGGGTGTGGGCTGATGCCTGTCTGTTGGGGAGGTGGGAGCTGGTGGGGAGAATAAAAGGGACACTCACTTAGGAGAAAGGTCTGAGGACTTACTCGCTGCTCCCTGCGTCCCTCCCCTCTTGTGTATTCACTCCGGCCCAAGCTGACCTAGTTGGCCTTGAACTCACTGTGATCCTCCTATCTCAGATCCTTCGACCTCAGCCTGCTGGGACTGAAGGCATGTTGCCTCCACAGCCAGCGTTCCCTTTTTTCTTTGCAGTAATGGAAATGAAACCCAGTTCCATGTGCTAGTCTTATAATCAGAAAAATACCTTCTTTTAACTTTTTGTGAGCAGGGCATGATGGCTCATACCTTTAATCCCAGCACTCGAAAGTAAGGTAGGAGGAATGCCATGAGTTCAAGGCCACTCTGAGCTTCAGTGTCAATGACTTCCAGAACAGCCTAGGCTAGAGTGAAGCCCTGCCTCAAAAAAGAGAACAGGGGCTGGAGAGATGGCTTAGTGGTTAAGGCGTTTGCCTGCAAAGCAAAAAGCTCCCGAGTTTGATTCCCCAGTGCCCATGTGTCTGGAGTTCATTTGCAGGGGCTGGAGGCCCTGGCGCGCCCATTCTCTCTCTCTCTCTCTCTCTCTCTCTCTCTCTCTCTCTCTCTGGCTCTTTCTCTCTCTCTCTCTCGCTCTCTCTCAAATAAATAAAGTATTTCTTTTAAAAAGAGAGAACAGATTTTACCCTTTCTGTATACGTGTTTGCGGGTGAGTGCAGGTGCATGCACCGTGGGGGGGGGTGGAGGTCAGTTTTTTCTTCCACCTTATTTGAGGTTTCTTGTTCACCTCTGTACTTGCCAGGCTACCTGGTCCACTAGCTTCCGGGGATTCTGCTCTGTGTGCCTTACACCTCACCACAGGAGTACTCCAACTACAGGTGCTTATGCTTTGTGGGGGTTCTGGGAATCTAAACTTGGGTTGTCACTGAGCCATCTCCCCAGTCCAGCAAAATTCCCATTTTTATTACTTATTTATTCATCATTTTTCTAGAAAGAAAGAGACAACAGCAATGAATATGGTGCCAATGCATGCAGCCAGCTTTACATGGGTACTGGAGAATTAAACCCCAGGGCCTGCAGGCTTTGCAAACAGGTGCCTTCAGCCACTGTTCCATCTCCCCAGCCCCCCCCCCCAAAAATATACGTTTTTTTAAACAGTGGCCAGGCACGGTGGCATATACCTGTCACAAATTGAAGGTCAGTCTGAGCTTCATAAATGAGTTCCAGGCCAGCCTGGGCTACAAAATGAGCTTGTATCAACCCCACTGCCCATCCCACCCCCAAATAATATTTTTTAGTGAGCTGATCAGAAACTAAATGAATGTAGTGTTTTCCCCAAATCATAGGACACAGTGAGACAACTGTAAAACCTTGGCCCTATATACCCAGCCAGGTTCATAGCACCAAGCCTGGGTGCCCGCCATCCCTTACTGGTCCTCCACTGAACACGAGGCACTTGGCAGGAAGGCAGATTTCTGGAGTGGAGGATGGACACATGGAGCCAAGGAAGGTGGTGCATCACCAAGCAAAAAGGGAAGACGAGGCCCCTGGAGAGTCTCAAGGTGGAACTTGGAGCTGGGAGTTCACTCACCAACCATTGGAAACAGCCTTCAAATCTGGGCAAGTGAAAGGGCAGTGTGATGGCAGAATCAACTCTGTGGTTGGCTTGGAGAAGTGACTGCATGTGCGTGAATTAGTATGTGGGGAACAAACCTCCCTCCCTGCCCACACTCCTTCAATAATTCATTGTTAATAACCAAATCCAGCCTCCAGAGCTGGGAACACACGTCCCAGCTGAAGGAGGGCGGTCATCTTTGACCAGGAAGGCCCTGTCTAGAGGGGTTCCCAGGAGAGAGGGCAGGAAAGGAGGTCATCAGCTGGACTGGAGGAGGAACCTGTGGTCGGGCTTCTGGGGACCCGCAGGGATCCAGGAGGAATCCCAGAGCAAATAGCAAGCGTTCTGCTGGGCCAGGGCTGCTGCTCTCCAACCCAAGCTGCAGGGGATCTGGTACACGATGAGATCATCAGAGAAAGTTCAGCCACCTCAAGGGCCAAGTCTGGAGAGAATGTGACCTCTGGAAGCTGTGTGCTCTGTGGCCAGAAGGGGGAACCACTCCTCAAAGATGATAAATAGAGGGGATAGTGGAAGGCCTGGGTGAGGGCAGAGTGGACAGAACTGAGGCCTGAGTGCCCATCGAGCAATGGCCCCTATAACGAGGCACCAGTGGGTAGAGGAGAGAGGCGAGGAGAGGGCTCTTCTCTTCCCATTCTTCTGATACCTCATTCATGTACAGGAAAATATGTATTTTGAGAAACCAAGTCCCTCGGCCCATAACACACAGCTTCTCATTTACATGCCCCGAACCTTTTAGGGTTCCAGAAGCTTTGGACATCCCTCATCTATTAAGACTCTCCCTTTGTGATGCCCACTCCCAGGGCACACTTGCTGCTCTCCCCAACCTTGGTTTCCTTCCCTGTTAGCTTGCTTTCTGATTTTTATACCATTGCAGGTCTCTGTGTTATTATCTCAAGAACAGTGGGTCAGCTGCTCCCCACCTGAGAGTAATTCAATACTCAGAATAGGTTTCTGGAGCTGTATAAAACTATATGCTGGGCTGAGGAGGGGGCTCCGCGATTACAGGTGCTTGATTACACAGCCTGCCAGCCTGGGTTTGATTCCTCGGTACCCACGAGAAGCCAAATGTTCAAAGCAGCAGATGTGACTGGAGTTTGTTTGCAGCGGCAGGAGGCTCCAGTGTGGCCATGCTCCCCCTCCTCATCTTGCAAATTAAAAGAAAAAAATTTTGGGCTGGAGAGATGGCTCAGAGGTTAAGGCACTTGCCTCCAGTGCCTAAGGCCCGGGGTTCAATTCCCCAGGATCCACATAAGCCAGACCCACAAGGTGGTGGCCCTGAGGCGCATTCTCTCTCTCTCTGCTTGAAAATGAATAAATAAAATTTTAAAAAATTTAAACCTATATGCTGGTTGAAAGACTGATGTGAACGTAGATAATATGTAAAACAGTCCAAGATTCCAGCACAGCGAGAGAAACCTACACAGTTATGGTCATAGAACAGCCCGCCCGAGCCCCCGTCCAACCTGCAGGGAAGTGGGCTTTGCCCTTCTCTTGAGGTGTCCACCTCAAAGCAGGACACAAGAAGGCAGGCCTGGCCACTGTGGGAATGCCATTTCAAATGGGCCAAGGTATGCTTCCTGCCCACCACCCATCCACAGGCGCAGGAATGGGCTCGGGCTCACCAAGGCACTTTTACAACCAGAACACTTTGTTGGGAAGGAACATAATTCAAGAGGCCTTGGCAAGCCAGGCTGGCATCTGAGTAATTATATTAATGAATCTTTGAGTTACAAAATCTAATATTAGATGGGGGCTTTGCTACCATCATTCTTAGTTACTGTCCCACGTGGCCAGAAACACTCCTGGGCAGCCGCACGGCTTGAACAGACTGTGTGCACGCACGCACATGCAAGCCAGAGAGAGAAGGCAGCAAATGTGTGTGTGGTGTTTAATTTAAAAGAAATGCATGTATTTGAAACTGTGCCCAGAGAGCTGTGTGCTGGGCCCACTTTGTAAGCCGCGATACCATAAATAAATGAGAGAAATCTGGCCCGTCCTCAGGGCAGGGGCCCTTCCTTGGCCCTATCTCCCACGCTGGCAATATCCTGAGGATTATTGCTCTAAGGAGTAAGGGCTTTTGTGTTCGAAGCCAGTGCAGCTTCCCACAGAGTTCCCTTTGGCCCTGCAGGCAGGGCCCAGCATGGAGACCCTGCATCCGGCCTCTCCATGCATGCTCATTAGCTGTCTCCATCCTGGGTCCAAACTCAAAATTCAGGCTTGACACACACAGGGGGCAGCTTGCAGCCCAGCAGGTCCCCCGATCTGCAGGCCAGACCACTGTACCACTATCGTCCTGGCCATTATCTGCGGGCCCCAGCTGAAGCCGGTGAAAACCATGACCCAGTAGACCACGCTATATGTATGCTATATGTATGGTCGGAGGCAGAGGGCGCCAAGTCAACCGAAGCCAGGTGGTAAGTTATGTGCAGACACCGACACACTCCAGGTACAATGGAATCTTCCAGGAACAACATCACATAGCTTAGAACCTATAGCCCTGCTCCTGTAAACCAAACCCCAGGTGCCGGTGAGGATGGGACTCAGTTCCCCCATCCTGCTGGCTCATCCCTGGAGCCCTTTCTATAACTAGCCTTTATAGAAATGAGTGCTCCTAGCCCTGGGAGTGGTATGTGTGGGAACCTTGTGGGCCAACAGTCATAACAGCCTGCAAGGGTCTATGGGGGAAGAAAGTCAGGGAAAGTGGCCCTTGAAAACTTTAGTAGGGGGCTGGAGAGATGGCTCAGCAGTTAAGGCACTTGCCTCCAGTGCCTAAGGCCCAGTACCCACATAAGCCAGACCCACAGGTGATGGCCCTGGTATTCTCTCTCTCTCTCTCTCTCTCTCTCTCTCTCTCTCTCTCTCTCTCTCTCTCTGTCTGTCTCCTTGAAAATGAATAAATAAAATATTAAAAAAAAACTTTGCCGGGCATGGTGGCACATGCCTTTAATCCCAGCACTCGGGAGGCAGAGGTAGGAGGATCGCCGTGAGTTCAAGGCCACCCTGAGACTACATAGTAAATTCCAGGTCAGCCTGGGCTAGAGCGAGACTCTACCATGAAAAACCAAAAAAAAAAAAAAACTTTAGTAGGCCGTCAGGGATAGCCATTTGATATTTCCCCCCAATAACAATAACAACAACAACAACAAGATCTGCAGTAATGCCTTGCTGCGTGGCAAGATTTGCTCTCAGCAAAGTCTTACCTACAAAGGGCTCCTGAACTTTAAGAAGGGGAGACTCCCTCAGAAACCCCATGATTCCATAGAAAAGGCCTCCGGCCCCAGAACTCTACACGCAACTAACCAAAGCACTGAAAAGATCTGTGAGAAGTTCAGAGGCAGCTAGAAAGCCCTTTGCCAGCAGAAACAAGGGATATCCTGAGAAGAATGTAGCGAAAGGTCTGCCAAAGCTCCCTTCAAGGTAGGATCGATCTTGGGCCTCCTTACTTTTTTCCCCCAAGGCAGGGTCTGGCTCCAGCCCAGGCTGACCTGGAACTCGGGCTGGCCTCGAACTCATGGTGATCCTCCTACCTCTGCCTCCTGAGTGCTGGGATTCAAGGTGTGTGCCACCGTGCCTTGCTTAGGCCTCCCCACTTTGCATGGCCATGTGACTCTCTGTTTTGGGGGGACAGTCCTGTGCACAAGATACTTCCTACTACAAGCCAACTGCACCTTCCCAACATGGGACAAACAAAATAATCTGTAGCTATTGCTAGATTCTCCCTGAAGGACAAAATCCCCCCAGTTGAAAACCAGGCTCAGAGCAGGGTGTGACTGTCTCCTACCTATAATCCCAGCACTTGGAAGTCTGAAGCTGGCAGAGCACTGTGAATTGAGGACAGGCTGGGCTAGAGTGAGCTTTAGGTCAGCTGAAGTGAGACCCTTGCTCCCTCTCTCCGCAGGGCTCATGGGTAGCCAACTACCCTGGTTTCCCAAGGACTGGGGGAGAGGGGAGGGTTCCCAGGACAGCGTAGCAACCAGAAAACCCAAGCGAAGGAGAATGGATCTGTCACCCACACTTCCCCCAAATTAACTTCCATCCTCCTACTTGTCAACAAAGCGAGGTCCCTGGCTACATGCAAGGGACACAGGACCAGCTCCGTCACTCCATAGGGAACTACATCTCATACACCTAACTATAGCCCACCTTGCAGCTTCTCCTGGAGCCAGAATACTGTCCTGTTTCCTCCTCCTCCCTGGCGCCATCTCCCTCTTGCCGAAAAGCTCCCAAGCCTAGGCCAAATGGCTCACATGTCTCTTCTGTTACTCAGGCTGATACAGGCCTCAAGCCTCTGGCTAGGGAAGTGGCCACACCCTGGGAAGGGCCTGGCTAGGACCTAGAGCTCGGGTCTGTCCACATTTAACTGCCCTTCGCAAGTGGCTCCAGAACCATCAGAGACAAAGACAGGGACGACCATTCAGCTCCTCTTCTCCCTGAAGTGTGGTCAAGATCGACATGTCCTGCTCCCTACAGGGAAAGGAACCCCAGACTCTCAGAAGGATAGATGAGAGGAAAAAATACAGTCTGCTGCCCTGCCACAGGCTGGGTGGGACATCCACCCAGGGGACCCCACCCTGGTCAACCCCAGGCCCCTCACCTACCCACCTGCCTGCCTCCTCCCTTTCTCAAGGGCTCTCTTCACTTGGTCCTGGGGAGCAGTCCTGTTACTAAGGAAACAATGATGTCATGGGGCTGGTGGGACTCAGGTCCCTCCCACCACCCTCTAACTAGGTACCATGGCCGCTGACGTCACTGCTCAGAAATTTATAGCCCAGCGCGGTATTTATAAGGTGGCTCTGGTGTGACCACATATTCAGTGTGGTGCTGGTGGCTATTTATAGCCAGAGGATATACACTTATTACACCCCCTGTCTGTATTCTGGGCCACCTGTTATATAACTGTCATTATGCAATAATGCCCATTATATAATAATTATACGCTAATGGAGATATAATCTGCAGGCATAATCAGGACACACTCCCCAAGGGCTCCATAGGGCCTGCTGGCCTCCTGTAGGTGGCCTCCAGGGATCTCTTGATGCCTCCACAAGACTCCACCCAGTCCAGGAGAGCCACCAGGTGTCAGCGGGCGGTGCGGGCGGTGGCCTCCTTCCCTACACTAGAGGCCCGACTGTCAAACCCTCTCTGGATTCCTTTTCCAGACCTTATCTGTTTTCTCATTTCCACGACCCCTGGGCTGGATGGGGCTCTCTCTCTCTCCTCTCTCTCTCTCCCCTCTCTCTTTCCTCTCTACTTTTTTTTTTTTGTTAGCTTGAAACAAAGATCTGATAGAATAAACCCTAAACCTGACACCGCAACCCTCTTTCCACCCATTTTAAGGTAGGAAGTCTTTTTTTGCTTTCTGAGGTAGGGTCTCAGTCTAGCCCAGGCTGACCTGGAATTCACTATATAGTCTCAGGGTGGCCAAAAACTCATGGTGGTCCTCCTACCTCTGCCTCCCGAGTGCTGGGATTAAAGGCGTGCACCACCAGGCCTGGCTAGGAAGTCTTAAGGAAGGGTCTATCCTCCACTAGGAGCACCCTGGCTTACAGGGAAGCCAGAGGAGAGGCATCTGGGCCAAGCCAGGCACAGCCAAGAGGCCTCTTCTCAGTGCCTCTCCCCCCCCCCCATTAGCCCCTGCAGGCAGGCACAAGGCTCCAGGAAGGATTCATATGTGGATTGGGACTAGGAATGTCCCATGACGGCCCTGGCCACTCAGATACCGGGTGTTCTGATGGTCACCCTTCTCCCAGGAAGGACAAGCTGAACCTGTTACCTGGAAGGAGGGGCCAGGGACGAGGAGGACTCGAGAACAAAGGCTGGGGGTGGGAAGAGTTAAGGCTGCAGTGGCACTCAACACAGCCAGTTCGATTAGCCCAGACATATTGCCTGCTCCTAAAATAGATATCTCTATATTTAAAAGTTCCTTGATATACGAATTGAAAAGACGAGAAGAACCACCATGGGTCTGTGAAGCGAGGTTCCTGTAGTCATAGTCATGGGAGGGTGTTTTGGGAAGACTGCCTTTTACACTTCTCTATTGTTTAAATGTTCAGAGTATGTTTTACTCTGTAATAAAAAAAAATCAAACATTGTTTAAAAAGAGTCCTGCTAAGTAACCCTGCTGTGACAGTTCTGGTCTCTGAGTCCTATGCTGCAGGCAAGTTGCTACTGTTCTTCAAGGTCCAGGATGGGTCTGCAAGGGTCACTGGCCCCCCACACAGACCCTCTGACCCAGCCCCCAGAGCACAGGCAACCAAAGCACAAGAAGTCAAGGTGGTCCATAAACCAGGACCTGGAGGCCAGCTAGCGATTCCCATGGGGATGGAGCACAAGCCGAGCCTGAGGCCTCCCTGCTCTGCTCCATGGTCTCTGTGCAGATGGGAGAACAGCACGAGACAATGCACGCGTGGGGGAAGAGCCAAGACTCACAGGTTCAGTTTCCATGTGAGACAAGGTTAACCAGGCTCTAAATTAGAGGAGAGGCAAGAAGTAAATACGGTGGCATTCTGTCTGAACCCTCATTACTTCCAGGCTAGAGAGTCTCAGCTCGGAAGGACAGATGAGTCTGTCCCCAGAAAATACTAGGAAAAATCTGGACACAATTTTGGTTGTCACACCTGGGAGATGCAGGTGCAATTGGCATCTACGGGGTCAAAGCCAAAGATGCCACTAAACACCAATGACGAATGGTCCTCATGGCACAGAACAACCCAGCCAAAATGTCCAGTGCCATGCTAAAGGGACCCTGCATTGGGGGAGCCCATGTAAGTGGTGAGAGGTCAGGCCCTGCCTAAACCATGAGAGGGAGAAACACCTTGAGTTGTGGGTGGGCCTCTCCCACAATCCTTGCCTGATTGGGAGAGATTGTATCTACACAGCCCCAGAATTCTCAAACGAAGAAGGGGATGGGGGACTGGAAAGGGGCTCAGTAGCAGAGTATTTGTCTAGCATGTGCAAGGTCCTGGGTGCCAGCACCACAAAGAAAGAAAAGAAACAGGGTGAGCACCCATGTGAAGGGTCAGAAAAGGCAACCAGTGGCAGATTATTACAGAACTTCCAATAATCATCTGGTTAATTAGGATAACTATACTTTTTTTTTCAAGCTACGATTGCAAGCAGACTCCCAGGAAAAAAGGCATGACAGGGGCCTGTCTGCCTGGCCTCCTGAGCTCCAGGCCAACCTGATAAGAAGCACAGAGCGGGAGAGTTCAGACAGCCCCTGTCTATGCTAGGTGGGAGGCAGAGAAAGAGAAAGGGAAGCCAATGTTGAGGACAGGGACAGAGGCCAGCTGTGCTCAGCGGCTGGGGGAGCCCTTGAGCCAAGCCACGAGTTGTGTCCTGGCCCCTTCTAGAGAGCTGTGGGTACTCTGAAATGGGCCTGGCTCCCATGAGGAGCCATGAGGCTTTCTCCTTTGAGACTCCACCAAGTCCAGAATCCCAGAGAAGTTGATCTCAGTGAAGTTCAAGGAGTTTTGAAGCCCTCAGACTGAGGTGTTCAGTGGCCTGGAACCTGGGGTGAGGGCCTCTTCTGCTGGAAACTCATTGGGTAATGAATGCATTCCTTGACATCTCTGTCCTTCTATATGGTGGATATAGTGACAGAGCTCATATCACTCAGCCATTGTGAGGAGGAAGTCAGCTCCCGACAGGCTAAAAAGGCTCAGTCAGCTGACAAAAATAAGCTAATTTCTTAGTGTCTTTCACTCTACCTGCATAGGACAGGAATGGGGCAGGCAGGTCATTTTTCAGGATGTCTCCCTGGTCCCCGGGTCTGGGTCATCGGAGCATACATATGCCCCGCCAGAAGCATGGGTGTCAGACAAGTCAATGGGAGAATCTGGGGAGGGGACAACCAAAGAAGGCTTAGTCCTGTGCTAATACCACTCAGAGTCTGCAGTGGAAAAATGGAATTAAAGGAGGGAACAATCCCCTTCCTCCATGAACAGAAGATAAAAAGTTATTGGGCACCTGGACAGAAAGGTATCCCTTAAGTTATTGGGTGTCCCCCAAACAATAGCAAATGGAGGTCCTGACATGCTATCAGTAATGGGGAGAAGAACCTGAAATCCTCCAATGCCAGGCTATGGTGGCGGGGGTGGGGGAGACAGGCTCACAAATGACAGTGCCAATATATATCCCCAGAGGGACCAGAAAATCGGGTTTTAGTATCCACAGAGACAAAGTCAGGGACCTAGGCACCCTGAGGGTAAGGCTCCCAACCCAGCTCCTCTGCCTTCTGGGAGCCTGTTCTAATGCCAATAGCCCCTCAGCTCAAACATGCTTAAAATGGCGACGGCGGCCTGCAGGGCCGGGCGTTTGTCGTGCTGTTTTCCACGGTGCCCTCAGTGCCAAGAAAAACCTATCATCAGAAATGCCATCAGCTATATTTATCTATCTCTCAGCCCCCCAGCCTCCTCCTCCCGTCTGCCAAGCAGGCCCTGCGCAGCCCCCCCTCAGCCAGTGGGCACACGTCCCTGGTGTCGATGCCCATGACCACCTGCCCAAGCCTCGGTCTTCACTACGCCCATTCTGTGCCCTGTCAGGAGGCAGCAGGACCCTTCTTCCTAATGTGTTGGGGTACACCTATATGGACTTTGAAAGCTCTTTTTAATTTTATTTTTTTAAATTTGTGCATATGTGTGCATGCGCACCAGGGCCTCTTGCTGCTGCAAACAAATGCCAGACGCATGTGACACTTTTTTTTCATCTACCTTTATGTGGGTACCAGAAAAATCGAACCTAGGCTGGAGGAAACAAGCACCTTTAACCACTGAGCCATCTCCCTAGCACTCCAACATGGGCTTTGAACATGCACTTGGCAGGTGCTAGCTGGCCTGGTGTCCCCTGATCCCATATGTGGACCAGGATGACCCTCTCTCTGCGGTCAGCCTCTACTCCCTGCTCACAGGGGCCTCGGCAGTGCCAACCTGCCCTGAGCTGTGCACAAGTGGTGCACTGGCCGCTGGGCATCGTTCCCAGGCAGATGCCTGGTTGCCGGGTAGACCTGTGCCCCCTGCTCTCTTTCCTTGATGTGGAACCAGAAGCTTCTGCCTGTATCTGGAACCCCTGAACAAGAAGCATATGTGCAGGAGAACCTTCACCCTCTGCCCCTGGCAACCGAGACGGAAGTGGTGGGACATGGGACAGAAAGGGAAGACAGCAAAGTCAAGATTTACGGCCACTCTAGCCCACATCAGTGACACAGCAAACAGTGACATGTCATTTGATGTCAAGCACTTGGGACCTTTCTCTACCCTAGCAGCAGGCTCCAGTAAGGCCTCGCCACTCTCAGGCCTAGCACCCAGGAAATCCCATCAGAGGTGCCCGGTGGATCGGCACCTATATGCCAAGCCTGACACCTCTTCCCCTGGCTCAGGGCACCCCTCCCACCCAGCCCCAGGCCCCCAACTCAGAAAAGAGTTCCAGGGAGCTGACTCCTTCGAGAATGAAGCAACCCAAATAAAAATTTTAAAACCCAGAAGCTTTTTGTCTCCTGCCCCCTCCCCCTCCAATGGCAAATGAAAACAAACAAGAAATCAAAGAGGCCTTTTGTGCAGGCCCCGCGCTGACACGGCTGGGGCCTTTGAAAGGACTTCTGAATCGGACACTGAAGGATAAAATAACTGAAGCGTGGCAGCTCCTGAGTGCCGGGGTGGGGGGGAGCCATGATTGATCCCCTAGGGAGAAAAAGGGGTTGGGGAAGCAGCTACCTTCTCCAGGCAGAAAGAGGGGGCACTGAGAGCCAGGTGCTGGCCTGGCTGGCCTCTCCCCTCCACCTCTGCAACACTGAAAGGTGGACAAGAAGGGCCCTGACTCCCCTTCAAGGCTACTGGCCACCATGCGCTAAGCTGCCCAAGGAAGCCCTTGTGGGCCTTGCCTCGCTCTCTCCTGCATGGGTCACTGAAGGTTTACACCGACTGGATGGAGCTTTCTAGAAGTCATCACTAGGCCGTTGCCCAGATCCTGCTTGGCACATAAAGGATTTTCTCCTTCTTCGAGACCTAGGAGTCTTGGGCCTGGGACTTTCTCATTATAGGCTAAGTGCGCGTTTAATGCCTAAAGGAAATTCTTCCATCTTTTGGCAGGACCAGCAAGTAAACCAAGTCCTCAGGAAATCCTGCTGGCGTATGGCCCCCAACACTCCTGCTACAGAGCAGCCCGTTTCCTCTGGGTTGGTGACAGAGCACAGCTGGTCACCATGCCTATAATTATGGGCATGGTCATCTAGCCCACTCTGGTTCAGTCATGGTCCAAGATCTGTGGCTCAAGCTTAGACAAGGACGATGCTTTTTCTCCTTCACGTCACAGCCTCCAACTCAGCCAGTAAAGCATGCTCCACCAAGACCTGTGTAAGCTCCAGGGAGTGAGCCCAGCCGGACAGACAGCACTATGGACAAAGAGGACAGGAACAGGAAAACAAGCCCAAGCCTGAGGAGGGGTCAGGACCGTCCTATGAACCTCAACGGAGACTGCCCTGAGCCTCATCTTTACCCAGGCCCCCGTGGAGCCAGCCCTCGCCCCAGGCTCCTCAGCAGTCACAGAGGGTTTGGAGCAGTCTGCCTGGACTAGCACTATGGGTGTGTGACTTCTACGGCAGTGGGCACTGCAGGCCCCGCATTTGCTTTAGAGCCCGCACTGTTGCTGCTTTGCGATTCCTGACTATGCTGCATTGCTCTGAGCCTGCACATGATGTAGCTAAAAGGCCTTGAAAACTGGGGGGCTGGCTTGGGGAGATGGTTCAGCGGTCAAAGGTGCTTGTTTGCAAAGCCTGATGGCCCAGGATCTATTCCCTAATACCCACGTAAAGCCAGATGCACAAAGCGGCACATGCGTCTGGAGTTCGTTTGCAGTGGCTGGAGGCCCAGATGCACCCATTCTCTCCATTCTCCAGCCTCTCTCAAATGAATAAAAACTATGGCGCTACCATAGTTGGCCAGGATTGGTGTTTGGACAAGCCAGAGGGCCTCCAACAAAATGGCAAAGACTGGAGCCATTGAGGAGAGGAAGAGGAGAAAGTGTGGGAGCTGCCTCCCGTGTGTCATAAAGCAACTGGCTTCCACCTGGCCTGTCCCTTTAAGACTGAAGCCAGACAACAGGTAAAGGAGACAGACAATAAACTGAGCTCAATAAATCATAACACTGGTCACTGTGGCAGCTGTTGCCCACTGCTCTCCTTTGAATGAACAACGGTGACATTGCTTATGGGATGTTCTAAAGGAGACTCCATATTGTATTAAGGAATAACTCATAGATTCTGCTCTTGCCACTAGTTGGATTCCCCAGGCCCTGAGTTTTTTGCCAGCCCCCTCACCAATGTCACTGCCTTGAGCAGGGAGATGATCGGCAAGGTGACAGGTGGTTGGGATGGTCCCAGAAAGGGAGGCTACACTTCGGAGGTGAAGGGCTGGAAGTCCAGCAAAGTCTTGGAGGTCATCACTGGCACTGGTTAGATTAGGCCAAACAACGTCCTACATGGATGGGGAAAGGGTGGCAGGGAGGAGCCCTTACCCAGGCCTGTAAGCCATGCCCACGCTGGGCGGCTCTGGAGCTAGTAGTCAACCTATAGAGGTGCCCTGCCCCATGCATGCTTGAAACAGGTCACTGAGACAAAGCCTTGGGATCTGGCCCATCTCCTATGACAGGTAAGGCTGAACCCAGAAGTCACAGGACCCAGAGGGAGGGAGGGAAGAAAGAAGGGAGGGAGGCTTTTACAAAGTCTTTTTGGAGTAGGGCACTGAGGCAGCATAGGGGAACCTTGCAGGACAAAGGACTTGGTCCCCTCAATAAACACTACCAGAAAAGAAGGCCAGAATGAGAAGGGGGTAGAGAGAGAGAAAGAGGATGGTGACAAGGACCACCACCACCTAAACAGAGATGGACCAACCATGGTGATGCACGCCTTGCCTGAATTCTGACTAGAGTAACTATAAATGAAAACAAAACACACTGATAATTAGGGAAATGGTAGCATTAACTAGTTCTCTCATACTGAAAATTGACATTCTTTTCCCTCCCCATCGCTGGGCCATAGTGGCATTTGGTTCAGCTTTTCAAGACTCCTCATCTTCAGAGACATGCAGAGAAACGTTTGCTGAGGAGAGGCTCTGATGCTCATGGGGTGGGCAGTGGGAACATGAATGAGTGGAGA
The DNA here is from genome assembly GCA_004024765.1 of Zapus hudsonius. NCBI lineage: Eukaryota > Metazoa > Chordata > Mammalia > Rodentia > Dipodidae > Zapus > Zapus hudsonius. The sequence continues at coordinate 54,218 of PVHP010006635.1, forward strand.
CTGGTCCTAAGTCAGGGGCTGTGGCCGCTGGTGATGGGTGCTCGTGTGACAAGCTCTCTAACCTTAAGAGAGCTTAGATAAAGGAAAAGGCACTATCTATGTACGTACCTGGCTGTGTGGCTTCCTCTGTGGTCCCCCCGGAGGGGCCTGACAGAGAGAAACTGGCCATTCCATTTGGGGAGGCATTTTATTCGTTTTGAATTTTGTGTCGCTTGCTAGGACCGAGGCCTAAATATTAGGGAGTGTCTGTGGTGCCAGCTTGCTTTGAGAGCGCGCATGGTACTTTCAAGATGCTAGACCTGCTCAGCCACCCTCTTCACACCAACATGGCCCTCCTGTCCCCCACCCCACTCCTCTCTGCCAGACCACCAGCCTATCATCAGGTAATGAGCAAGCAAGTGAGGGAGCACCTTCGTCCCTGTGGCAGGGCCCTACTTCACCTTTCCCTCCTGAGTGCAGACAGAGGCATAGTAACCCTCCTCCCTAGCAGGAAGTGACCTCATGGCAGCCTTCTGGACCTAAATTCTAGGAGCAGAGGTCTTGATGTTCTCTGTTCCCCTCAACTGTGTCATCTATTGAAGCTCCTAGGGTATAACAAGGGACCATGAGGGTGATCATGGCACCTGGGAGCTAAGCCACATCCCCACACTTACCACCAGCTTGAGCTCCGTTATGTAGCCTGGCACCACCAGCTCAGCCTAGGCCAGCTCCTCAGCCCAGTTTTCAGTCAATTGTCTCAGAGTCCAGCCTGGCTCCTAGCCCCTCCCTCATACTGGTGGCTCTGTGGTGAGTGTCGAGGGGGACACGGGCTTGGAGAAGGTAATGCCAGGAAATCAACACCATTTGGTGGTCCAGCCCAGCACAAGATAGTTTCCATCACATCACACTGGAGTGACTTAGGGAGGAAGCTATCTCAAGACCACCCACCCAGCTCCAAGGAGGAATAAGCAATGAGGTCCACCGGTGGCCCTGGCCTTACCTACTGTTCCAAACTACCTGAAAGACACCCTGAAATTCTAACCATTCCAGCAAGAAAAATGAGACATTCATAAAAAGTGTTTAAGGTCTTGGGCCTGAATTACAGAAAAATCTGTCCTCAGTTCTCATTTGCTAAGAAGAGCCAGCCTCAGCCCAGCCAGAGGTGGCCAGGGCCACGTTCAATGGCTGTGAATTCACTCATATTCCTGGGCGAGTGATCTCATTCACTGGGGGAAGGAAGCCTTGCTTCCCCTGACACCTGCCTGGATCAATAATGGAGACAGGAGAATGGGCCAGGAAACGGCCTCCTTCATCCTACACGTACACCATCCCACCTCAGTCCCACACTGACAGAAATCAAGAATTTGGCCTGAAATAAAAGAGGCCAAGGAAGCAACTCAAGTACCAGGGTCCAGATAGGGGAAAAGAGGAAGCTCGTCTAGGAGGGAGAAGGGTATTGATTTCCACAGATGCTCTTGGGTTCAAGTTCTAAGACCGGAAGGTGCAGATTCCCCAAGTGGCAAGCTATCTGATGGACACCGGCAAGCCTCTGCTCCAAGCAGCCCCCAGTGCTCTCAGCACCGCTGGCTCTCACCCTCCCCATCCAGGCTTGTTGTCTGAGCAGGAATAAAAGATAACTTTTTTCCTTAGTCTCTTTTCAGAAAAAAAAAACAGATGAGGAAAAGCCAAGCTCTAAGAAGAGGGAAGGCCCTTCCAAATGAAGGGTTGCGATGGTCACACAGGGCTAAGTGCAGGCCTAGAAAGATCCATAGAGGTAGAAGACCCCAGGGCAGTGTCTACTTTCTCCAGCCAGTCACCAGAACAGAGCGATCTCTCAAAACAAGAGGACGGAGCAAGAAGAGAGACCTCAAATGTCACCTTCTCTTTCCTTCTTCAAGATATTCTCCACAAGAAAGTTCTATTCTCCACAAGAAAGAGCATGGCCCAGAAAGTACCCCCAAATTTTATCTTTGGATCTACTCATAACACCCCAACTTCCCAAACAGACAAAAGGTGACCACAGTAATGTGAGCTGCTTTTCTTCTTTTGGGAATGGAAAGGAAGGAAGACACAGAGGGAGCATCTCACAGGAAAGATGGTTTTTGGTTTTCCAGAGTTGAAGTAGTGCCATATTCTCTCACATTCTCATAAAGAGAGGAAAAGGGAAACAAGGGGGGGGGGACACTGGAATGGTGTAGAGGAAAACACACAGAGAGAGAGAGAGAGAGAGAGAGAGGGAGAGGGAGAGAGAGAGAGGTTGGCTTGGTAGCCTCTCATTACAAGTTGGTTGGGCACAATGTAAACACACTTTTGCCTTGCTTAATCACAGAGTGCCGCCCGTTTAGGTTTCAAAGGCGGCAGTAAATTGGCCGTAGCTGAGTGGAGGCTAAAAATTAACCAGCCATCTCTGTTTCAATTTGTAAGAAAACAAAAGCGGAAAGAAATTATAAAAAGAGTAAGGGAAATGGGGGTGGGGTGTTCAAAGGGACTGGAGTACTCAACCAGCTCACCCCCAAATGCAGGGCAAGACTGGAAAAGGAAAAAGGCAGGAAGGACTTGGGGCACAGACGGGAAGGATTCTGCAGGTTTTGTTGGTTTGCTCAAGACCTCTCCCACTGCAAGCGGCTCCCACAAAGCCTCTCTGCCCTTACCAGAGAGGCCCGGGACACTGGCCCAGTGGTGGGCATCCCTTCTCGAGAGCCACTTGTGCAAAATCAAGGTAAGAGGAGTTCCAGAAATCTTTCCTAGGTGCACTCTCACTATGAAGGCAAGTTACTTCCAGGATCCCTGACAGCCAAGGGCATCTGGGCCTCAGATTCACCCTGGTACCTGCTCTCCTAGTCATTCCACCTCCCTTGCAGGATTCCCCCACGCCCTTCTCTCCTCCAGGAAGCCAGCACCTGCCCTGTCCAGGACCAATGCCACCTCATTCTAAATAAGAGCAACTGTCCATTTTGCTGCTGTCATCATTTTTTTTTCTCAAAGTCTCCCATCATGGGTAATTCTGAGGTGTCCTGGCCCTGCCCTAAGACCCACAGTGTCTTTTGGATAGGAAAGATGGAGATACACAAAGTGGGTACCATGGCAAGGAAGAAGAGGAAGGGCGGGGTAGGGGGGGACAGAAGAAGGAAGAAGGGAAAGGGGGAAAGAAGACACACTACTTGGGACGTAGGCCCCAGCAGGACAGGTGTACTAGTGAGGCCCATGGCGTGTTGTTGTTTAGAAATCAAAGGAACAATAAATAGAACAAATGGCAGCAAGTAAGACAAAATGGGGGGAAGGTTGAAAGTGACCTACCCGGAGTGTGGACAAAGTAAGCCAGATAAAGATCCAGTTCTTTGATTGTGACTCCAATGTGGTGTGGCTGCACGCACAAGCCGGGGTTTGAGCACTGGGGCGACTTGTAGAGCCGCTCCCCATCAGTACTTTCCAGGGGGATTCCCTTAAACAAAATCACCATGACCAGGTCCAGCCGCCACACCTTGTCGGCCTGGCGCAGGCAGTCAATCCTCCGGATCTTGCCCTTCTGGTCGGGGTTGGAGAGCACGCAGCAGGGCGGCTTCTTGCCCGTGATGGTCAGCACAAAGTCCTCGCGGAACTCGGGCCGGATGTCTTTGCGCAGCTTGGCCAGCAGCCGGGATGCCCACTTCTGCTTGATCTCGGGCTTCTCGCCCAGCAGCTCGTCCTTCACCGCCCGCTCCTCGTCCTTGGACATCCGCTTCTCGTGCTTCTTGAAGTACTTGCGCTTCCGCGCCTGCAGGTTGAACCAGGTGTAGGAGAAGGCTCGGACGTGAGGCAGCAGAGCCTCGATGAACGGGTGGAACTCATCCTGCAGACGGCAAGCCGGGAGCATGCGGGGCGAGGGAGGACGGGAGGAGGGGAAGACGGGATGAGGGGGAAAGAGAGAAGGAGAAAAGCAGCGTTAGAAGGGGGGCACAAGGAAAACCGCCTTCTCCTCCTCCTCCCTCCGCCCAACAATTTTCTCCTGCAATTGTCCTAGCAAAGTGTGGTTTGAAGCCACCACCAGCTTTGCCAGCCACTTGCTCCCATCCCAGCTTCAGCACCAGACAGAGGCACCAGGAGCCTGTCCACACACCTATTCTCTCTCTCTCTCTCTCTCTCTCTCTCTCTCTCTCTCTCTCTCTCTTCTCCCTCTCTCGCGCGCACACACAGACAACACACACGCTGCTGGTATCCCCGCCAGGTTCTGTGGCACCCACGACATCTCCATGTTCTATTGCAACTGTGAACTAGGGTCAGGTACCCTAGCACAGTGTCTGGGGGTGCACACGCGGGGCATGCAGGGGGCTGCCCTCCTGTCCTGCCCCCCAGAAGACAGATTATGCCATCTGCGATGGAGGAAGCAGCTTTGTGTCCCCTCTCCCCGGGCTGTCTGCATTTTCTTTTCTTCTGATCCGGTTGGAACGTCCACCCCAGCATTTGGTGTTTTTTTTTTTAAAAAAAAATCAAATCTAAATCCTAAATATGTGGCTTTAGCTTTGTTATCGGCTCCAAGACTAATGTTAATCTCAGTAATAGTGAACAAAACGCTTCTTGTTAGCACCAATAAGGTGGCTGTCTTGGCCACATCAGGGTTAAAAGCTACGTGGGTCATCTAGTGGCCCTTTCTCCAGCCTCCCACAACCCCGTCACCCTCTTTCCCACTCAATCAAGTGACAGAGGGCTGGGTTCTCAGTTCTTGTTGGTTTTTTTTTTTGCTTGTTTGCTTGTTTGAAGTTTAAATAATAATTGATTTCTGTTTACAAAAATAAAACTGGAAAAAAATTAAATAATTACCATTGATCTGAAGCACCCGGCAAAGCCCAACGCCCGATTCTGAGATTCTGGACTCAACAGAGTTGTGAGTTGGGGGCGGGTGGGGGGAGGGGGAGGGGGAGGAGCAGGGGAGGAAGGTAAATGTTTTAAAGGGGGTTATTATTGGTGTTCTGGGGAATAGGGGCTGGGCTTGGGTGGATTCTCAAATCCTTCCCCCTCCACCCCCATGCTCATTGCACAGAGGGGGAAATTAATATTTTTTTGAAAAGGAGCAAAAAGAAAGAAAGGTCAGGGATAGCAAGCAGAGAGGGAATGAGGTGGCTGCCACACACTCCAGGTAAACAAAAGCCAACAATATTTTTTCAATTTTTCACCCTGTGCATCCTCTTTGAGCTTAAAATGAGAGAGTGAAAATATGCAAAAATTTAAAATCAAAATAAATCCCCCCCACAACTACATACCCTGCCCCCCTCCCCGTGCAAAACAAAAACAAAAACCAGGAGGGCAAGCGGCAGCTGAAGAAAAAGGCTTTCGGCTTTGGCAGCGGCACAGGGGTGTAAACTTCGAGTTGCCTCCCTCCACCCGACTGGAGGAAGTGGGGGAGCTCGCAGATTCCCGGGGAAGAGGACGAGTTCTGACCGGCTGCAGACCGTTGCTGGCAGACGCATGCAAAAGAAAGGGGGGGGGGCGAGGGAAGGAGGAAAGGAAGGGGGAAGGAGAGGTGGAGGATCCAAGGAGGATGGGATGGGGTATGTAATTGTGCTCTCGAGTGTGCATGGGTGTGCGCGCGTGCGCGTGCACGGCGCTGCTTGTGCTG